>OZ012741.1:413900897-414073397 GCA_963859935.3 Lathyrus sativus | reverse complement strand
ATAAAAATGCTGAATCATAAATGGTGCCTAACACCAATAATGTCAAAAGTACCATGGAAGGTACAAGTACAAAACTTCAAATTAATCCAAAGTACATAACGAAATAACCAAATGAAACTACAAGATAAAAGAAAACTTCACTTTGTAGCACAAAGTGAACAACAAAACACACAAGAAATCACTCCTCCTCAGACACGTCATCATCACCCTCTTCACCGTCATCATCATCAACATCATCCTCATCAGCATCCTCCCCCCTACCGAAACTGGGCCTGTCCACAGGCCATGTAGCATGTTCAAGGAATTTCTCCCTTGTCATCATCGGGTGGCTCCCAGCAGGATCACGAATTTGCAGCTGCAACACCTGCATCGAGTCATGGAGATCACAAGTGGCACGCTGCTGAGCAGCCATCCAATCCCAGTTAAAAGCACAAATCTCTTGCTGAAAGGGATCGTAAACAGGAGGAGCCTGACCAGATCCAGAAGAATCACGACCATGTCCGCCGGCAGCAGTACCTGCACCAGAAGTCTCACCAATTGCAGGTTTAGCTCTACAGAATTTCTCCACATACCTGTCATCAATCGCAGTTGGGATAGTGACCTGTCGTCTCTGAGGAATATCCACCCCAGCATAAGCACAAAGTGACATGATAAGGCATGGAAAGGTCAGCGGGGCATTTTTGCGAGCCGCCAACCCACCACGCCCACTGAGTACAACCGCACGCATCTCATCCGCGATGATGCGGGCAATGTCTATCTGAACATTTAGTAGGATAGAGTGGATCAAATGTGCAATAGGTAAGGGTATTGAGCTGTGGTGGGACCTTGGCATTACATTCGTTAAAACAAACAACAGAATTAGTTGCACCAGCGGCTTCATATCAGTCCTAAGGTACCGAATGGCTACCCCTGAAGAGTTACGCACTACACTGCGCCCATCCAAACATAAATCTCTGGTCATAGCATCCATATCGCGATGCTTATTCAGATCACGGTGATAGTCGTCAATTTGGCTACCTGTCAAAGAGAGAGGGTTACCCAAAACATGATTAATGGACCTCCGATCAAACCTTACCATAACACCCCGAACCATCGAGGTCAACTGAACACTTCGCCGTCATCAGGGAGGGCGTTAGCATAAAATTCCCACACTATTTCAGTGTTGTAGCCATCAAGCGGGGTCATCAGACGCTCCTACTTCTTTGCCACAAACAGAGCGTCAATAGTGCGGTAGTCCCCTGTGTCACTCAGCTGGAACCTCTTCTCTGGCACAATGTTCCTCCTCTCGAGGGCTTCATAGCATGCATGGTGAGTAGCGCCTCGGAAGCGGTCCTGGTCAAAGCGGATTGGTACGGTATGAGAGGTAGTGGCCTTTCTCTTGTGAGGGTTGATCATTCTTGGACCCATTCTGCATACACAAAAATACACAAACATAACAAACAGCACAAAACAAATTAGAAGGAACTAACAGCACAAAACAGTAAGGAAAGAAAAATCTGATGCATTCGCCTTGGTTCGCCAGGCGAATCCTGGCGAACGCTCACAACCACTCGCCAGGCGAATGCCAGCGAAGGTGCAAAAATGCAGACAAACAGAACTTCTGCAATTGTGTTAGATGCTGATAACACGAAATCATATAGATATTTTCATGCATAATTCAACTAAAGTCTAACCATTTTCGATCCGATTTCGGGTTATTTCCGTGTATTTGTCTGATGTTTTTGCAGGTATTCAACGATCACGTCTAAACAAGGCAACATGAAGAAAAGAAGCAATCTCAGATGAAATATGGACGAAAAAGGAGTGAAAATACAATGAAAAGCGCAACAATCAGTTTTTGCTGATGTGACGACCGTCACAGATGCATGACGACCGTCACACCTTGTGACGACCGTCATGCAGGCAAAAACGCCCCACTCAGATTTCACGTCAAAAGAGCAGTTCCAATTCCCATTAAGTGGACCACTACTCCCTAAATCATCTGCTTCAAGGTCCATCATCCTCAGAGATAACCGTTGGGATTCCACTTCTATAAAAAGGGAAGCAGGGGACTTCAAAAAGGGTGCTGCATTCATACCACGAAGTGCTGCCGAATTTAATTTCCAGAGCAAATTACTTTCCAGTTTTATTTGTATTCATTTTCCTTTACATTTCCTTATTCCCATTTCCGCTCTTTTGTAATTGCTGTTGCACTGTACGATCAAATTGGTACTAAAGACCAGAATCCTGCCAACATCTGTGGAGGATCTGCCCAAAGGCAAATTGGCATATTTACAGGTTTTCATTTTGATCGACTTCTGTTTTATTATAATGCAATTTATTATTTATTATTCTTATTTATGTTTTGTTTTTCCAAATTCCATGTCTAGCTAAACTTAGGTAATCGATATGTAGTAATAATTCGAATGGGATTTGATAACTCTTGTTTGAAAACTTTCTTTTCACAAAAATAATCTATGGTCTAAGTGTTTAAAATTGATTCACTGAATAAACTTCGTCGCGAAAGCGAGAACTTATTTAAAAGTAGTTTTGCCACGAAAGTGGGAAATTAATTAAGATACGAACCAACAAGCGAAAGCTGCGGTAAGGTCAGATAGTAAACACTAGGCATTTGTTTTAATAACAGCGAAAGCACTTTAAAACGAATTAGAACTTAGAGATTTCCAAAAAATGATTTTAACCCCGAACGGGATACGAAAGTGTACGTTCGGCCCTTAGGATTATGATTAGCGTCAATAACCTTCGTGAGACGAGAGTCTTCAAATCTCCATTTTCTGCTTAAATAAACTGTGAAAACTATTTCATACACGAGTAATTTATCAAATCCCTGAAGAACACATTTACTACGTATCGATTCAATTAATTAAAATCTAAATAGTAATCTTAGTTTCCTTTTTAGTGACAAATCTTATTCCCTTAAACATATTCTACCTAGCTAAACATAGTAACTCCCGAGAACACTAGTTTGATTACGAGTCCCTGTGGGATCGATATCTTTTATTACTACGCGATAGACTGTGCACTTGCAGTTATTTGTATTAGACATAGAAAGTCGCGATCAAGTTTTTGGCACCGTTGCCGGGGACCCGTTTAGTCAATAGTGTAACCTTCTGTTACGCCGTATAGACTAGGTAAACAATTTTCATTTTTCCTTTACTAGTTATGTCGATTGTATGCCAAGAAATCGCCCGCAAAGCGATATCGTAAAACCTTCAGTCGCAGAACTAGAACGCTTCTTACATTTAAGAAGTAGAATCATTGAGTACCAACTCAAACAACTCAAACATAACACTCCCGAACCTCTCACTCCCATTCCCAAATCAGAAGAAGAAGAACCAGAGATGGCTGAAGGACCTCCGAACAAACCGCTGAAGGCATAGGCTACACCATCTCAGATGGAGCCTAGAAGTAGCATTGCTGCCCCAGCTATTACCCGAAATGATTTTGAGCTGAAACCATCATTGCTGTCGGCTGTACAACAAAACCAATTCTCAGGAAACGCAACTGAGGATCCGAACGAACATCTAACGAAGTTTGTACAATACGCAGACACAGTGAAAGCAAATGGAGTAACTCCAGACGCGATAAGACTTCGTCTTTTCCCATTCTCTCTTAGAGACAGAGCATGGACATGGTTACAATCGTTACCATCCAACTCCGTTACGACGTGGGAGCAATTGAAGAACGTCTTCTTAGCGAGATATTTTCCGCCAAGCAAAACCGTTATGCTTAGAGCTCAAATCAACGGATTTTGACAGAAAGATACTGAATCTCTCTACGAAGCATGAGAACGATTCAAAGATATGATGAGAACATGTCCTCACCACGGTCTAGAAGACTGGGTGACAATCCATACTTTCTATAATGGGCTTCTATACAATACTAGATTGACAATAGACGCTGTCGCGGGCGGTGCACTTATGGATAAGCCATACGATGAAGCCTATCAATTAATAGAAAACATGTCACAAAACCATTGCCAATGGGGAGGTGAACGCACTCCAATAGAGAAAACCACAACGAAAGGTGGGATGTACGAAATCAGCAGCCTTGAAAAGTTCAATGCTAAAGTAGATGCTCTAGCGCAGAAGATTGATAGTCTGACCGTTAACCGCACTGCAACTGTCGCTGCAGTAACTCCAAATTGCAAGTTATGCGGAAGTACCACTCATAATGCACCCGAATGCCCATTGCTAGCCGGAATCCCGCCAGACCAGGTAAATTATGCTCAAGGAAATCCCTACGCAAATACCTACAACCCAGGTTGGCGAAATCATCCAAACTTTTCTTACAAAAGCGAAAATGCATTGCGAATGCCTACTGCTCCGCAAGGATATCAAAAACCAGCTGCTCAGAATGCACCTAGGAAATCAAACCTCGAATTAATGATGGAAAAGTTCATAGCTACTCAAGCTCAGACGAACAAAGAGTTCCTAAATCAAAACATACACACTAGCGAGCAAATTAAACAGTTGACAGGAAAAGTAGACGCTTTAGCCACCCACAACAAAATGTTAGAAACTCAGATATCACAAGTGGCTCAACAGCAAGCATCTGCTGCCGCACCTGCTGGCACATTTCCTGGACAACCCGAACAGAATCCCAAAGGCCAAGCAAATGCTGTGATACTAAGAAGTGGAAAAGAATTGGACGAACCGATCGATCCGAGGACCAAAAACTCAGCCATGCAACAGAAACCAACTGAACAAGCAGAAAAGGAATCTGAGTTAGAGAAGAAGGAGGACAACGAGAAGGAGGATACCACAAGTGAAAAAACTCAAGCACCTCCAGCGCCATATAAACCACCTATTCCTTATCCGCAAAGACTAATAAACTCTAAAACTTCAGGACAGTTTAAGAAATTTGTAGAGCTCCTTAAACAGCTGAATATTACTATTCCTTTTACAGAAGCGATAACTCAAATGCCGTCATACGCTAAATTTCTCAAAGAAATCCTGTCGAATAAGAGAAAGATCGAGGATAACGAAACAGTTACACTTACTGCAGAGTGTAGCGCTATTATTCAGAACCGCATGCCTCCTAAATTAAAAGACCCAGGTAGTTTCTCCATACCCTGCGTCATAGGAAAGTTCATAATAGACAAAGCTCTATGCGATTTAGGAGCCAGTATCAGTGTTATGCCTTTATCTATATGCAAAAAGCTGAATATGGGAGACCTCAGGCCAACCAAAATGTCCGTACAATTAGCTGACAGATCAGTAAAATACCCCGTCGGAATACTGGAAAACGTTCCAATACGCATAGGACAATTTTACATTCCAACCGACTTCATAATCATGGACATCAAGGAGGACACTGTAACCCCAATTATCCTAGGAAGACCATTCCTAGCTACAGCCGGAGCGATTATAGACGTGAAGAAAGGAAGGCTAACATTCGAAGTAGGAGAAGAAAAGATAGAGTTCATTCTCACCAAGTTCCTACAAGCACCAGCAATAGACGATACCTGCTATTTAGTAGACGAAATCGGCGAATGCATAAGAGAACTTGAAAATGAAGAGACCACGTATTCAGAAATAATAAAGATTCAAATACCCGACATTTCTGAAGACGACAATTGGCGTAAATCGTATAAAGACGACAGCCTAAGCGAAAGCTTAGCACTGACCCCAAATCATATGCCAGGTCCGAAGAACCCATCTTTAGAACTTAAAACACTACCCAAAAACCTTAGATATGAATTTCTAGACGATGAACTAAAAAGACCAGTGATAGTCAACGCCGACCTAGGACAACCAGAAACCGAAAAGTTATTAGAAGTCCTAAAGAAGTACCCCACCGTGTTAGGCTATAACATAAGCGATCTAAAAGGTATAAGCCCTTCAATTTGTATGCATCGAATTACAATAGAGGAAGACTCTAAAACCTCTCGAGAGCATCAGAGAAGACTGAACCCCATCCTGAGCACTGTAGTCAAAGATGAAGTAAAGAAATTACTAGATGCAGGAATCATCTATCTGATCTCCGATAGTGAATGGGTCAGCCCAGTTCACGTCGTACCAAAGAAAGGAGGAGTCACAGTAGTTAAAAACGAAAAAGGCGAATCGATAACAAAAAGAGTCGTGACTGGAAGTAGGATGTGTATTGATTATAGGAAGCTTAACAAGGCTACGCGTAAAGATCACTTCCCGTTACCCTTCATAGACCAAATGTTGGAAAGACTAGCCAAACATTCATATTTCTGCTATCTAGATGGTTACTCAGGATTCTTCCAAATTCCCATCCATCCTGATGACCAAGAAAAGACTACATTCACGTGTCCTTACGGTACTTTTGCTTACCGCCGAATGCCGTTCGGACTCTGTAACGCTCCAGCAACCTTCCAAAGATGCATGATGGCAATCTTCGTAGATTTTATAGAAGACATTATGGAAGTGTTTATGGACGATTTCTCGGTATGTGGACAAAGTTTCGAAGGATGCTTACAAAACTTAGAAATGGTACTAGAACGTTGTGTAAAAGTAAACCTCATCCTAAATTGGGAAAAATGCCATTTTATGGTCCGACAAGGAATAGTTCTAGGACATGTCATATCAGATAGAGGGATTGAGGTAGACAAAGCTAAAATAGAGATTATAAAAGATCTCTAACCTCCAAAATCCGTACGAGAAATACGGAGTTTTCTAGGACATGCCGGTTTCTACAGAAGATTTATAAAAGATTTTTCGAAAATCACAAAACCTCTGACCGGCCTGTTGATGAAAGATGCTGAATTCGTCTTCGACGACGACTGTTTAAAAGCATTCAAAACATTGAAATCAGCCCTTATCACCGCACCAATCATGCAACCACCCGATTGGAGACTACCGTTCGAAATCATGTGCGACGCGAGTGATTACGCTGTAGGCGCAGTTTTAGGACAAAGGAAGGACAAGAAACTCCATGCTATCTACTATGCCAGTAGAACCTTAGATCCTGCCCAAATGAACTACGCTACCATAGAAAAGGAACTTCTAGCAGTTATATTTGCGCTTGACAAATTCCGTTCTTACTTAGTAGGAGCAAAAATTATAATATACATAGACCACGCTGCCATAAGGTACCTAATAAGCAAAAAGGACGCCAAACCAAGACTATTGAGATGGATCCTGTTATTACAAGAGTTTGACTTAGAAATCAAAGATAAGAAAGGAACCGGGAACGTTGTTGCGGATCACTTATCCCGAATAGAAGGCATCAGACACGAACCAGTACCGATACATGACGATTTCCCGTACGAACGTCTGATAGCTAAATTAGAAAGTGACATACCCAACTCAATCTCGGAAGATCCAGAATTCGAAAAAGCCGTAGAAGCCGTCTATGCCCAAGTCACATTACCTTGGTATGCTGACATCGTTAATTTCCTCGTTGCGGGCGTGCTTCCACCAGATCTTACTTATCAGCAAAAGAAGAAATTCTTCCACGATCTGAAACACTATTATTGGGACGAACCCCTACGCTTCAAGAGAGGGGCCGACAACATATATCGTCGCTGTGTCCCAGAGGAAGAAATAGAAAATATTATTTCCCAATGCCACTCAGCACCATATGGTGGTCATGCTAGTACGTCCAAGACGTGCGCTAAGATTCTCCAAGCCGGCCTATTCTGGCCTAATCTCTGGAAAGACGTTCACATCGCTGTGCAAAAGTGCGATAGATGCCAACGAACTGGAAACATCTCACGACGCGATGAAATGCCTCAGAAAGGAATCTTAGAGGTAGAAATCTTCGACGTCTGGGGAATAGATTTCATGGGACCTTTCCCTCATTCTTTTGGAAATAACTACATACTCGTCGTTGTCGGTTACGTGTCTAAATGGGTAGAAGCCATAGCTGCTCCAACAAACGACGCACGAGTAGTAATCAAACTCTTCAAAAACACAATCTTTCCTAGATTCGGTGTACCCAGACTCGTCATTAGTGACGGAGGATCTCACTTCATATCACGAATATTCGATAAACTTCTCTCTAGATATGGAGTCCGGCACCGAGTAGCTACACCCTATCATCCGCAAACTAGCGGACAAGTAGAGGTCTCGAACAGAGAAATAAAACAGATCTTGGAAAAGACTGTCGCTACCTCGAGAAAAGATTGGTCATCGAAGCTACAAGAAGCTTTATGGGCTTATAGGACCGCATTTAAGACACCAATAGGTACTACCCCCTATAAATTAGTTTACGGTAAATCCTGCCATCTCCCTGTAGAGTTAGAGCATAAGGCCTTTTGGGCCATTAAAACACTCAACTTCAACTACACCGAGGCAGGAGAAAAGCGAATCTTGAACTTACACGAGTTGGAAGAACTTCGATTAGACGCTTACGAAAATGCCCGTATCTACAAAGAACGAACTAAAAAGTGGCATGATAAACGTTCAATCAGGAAACAATTCAGTGTGGGAGACATCATATTGCTCTTTAATTCACGATTAAAACTCTTCCCGGGAAAACTAAAATCTAGGTGGTCTGGACCCTATGAAGTGACTAAAGTACTTTAGAGTGGAGCTGTTGAAATTATCGATAAGACAAATGCACCGTTTATCGTAAACGGGCAACGTCTAAAACATTACAATAAGAACGACAACAATCCTCAAGTCAGCAATATAACATTGCTTGAGCTTCCAGCTCAGACACCCGCATAGCTTCTCACCAAGCTATCGTCAGGCTTTAGACGTTAAAAACAACGCTTACTGGGAGGCAACCCAAATTTCCCTCGTTATTGCATTTCATTTTTCTTTAAAATTCTACTTTCAAAAATCCAACAAAAATTCTAGAATTACTACTACTTTCTACTTTCGTTCATTTTCGTACTTTTATTCTTATTTTATTTTTTTTCTCTTTTGTCTTTTGTTTCTACCACTTTTCGTTTCTAAAAATCCTGACTTCAATTTCTTGTTTCAAACTTTTCAGGATTTTTAAAGTCTTCAAAACATTCCTTCTGTTTTCTCCAAATTACCTGCGAATATGGCCGAGTACGACTTCACAAAGGTTCACTTCAGAGGACTCGCTCAAAAGGCAAGATTTGCAGCACTGACCGAAAGAGAATTCGCCTTAACGCTGTATTATGATAAGGCTACTATGGATAAACTAGGGATCATAGATAGCATTCAATACCTGTTCAATCAACTGGGTTGGGAGAACACTGCTCTAAAGACACGCTTCGCTACCTACAAGGATCTTACCTACGAATTCCTTAGTTCTTTCAGATACACACCCAACTATGGTTTTGGATCCAGCACAGAGTTGATTACCTTCCGATTGTTTGGTGTAATACCCCAAATTTTACCCTTATATTTAGTCAGTCATGTCGCATATCATCTCATATGTACATTTGCTAATCACTAACAAGTTATGAAGGTTTTTTGTTTTGCAGATTGGGTCTCAGGGGTATTTTGGTCGTTTCACGCAAATTCTGCTAATTTCTTGAAAAAAGGGCTGTTATTACGTTCTAAGGCATTTATTTGCCATTTGGGTCAAGGTGCCAGTATATTTTGTCAGAAATATGATTGGACTCGGGGGCCGTGCTTTGTTTGATTCTGAAACATTTCCAAACAGTTTTGTTTCTTTTTATAAAGTTGGGTTGAAAAGGAAATGGATACTGTTAAGGTCATTTTGAGAAGTGATGTGATCAACGAGGTTTTTAATGTGAATTTGTTTGGATATATTCATATGGCAGGATATCATGTATAAAAGGCCAAGGAGAGGTTAAGTTTTAATAGTTGTGGAGCTTTTATTCATGAATATTCATAAGCTACAAATCAAAGTTGAATTTGAATAATTTATGGATGTTTATTCATGGATATTTAAATTCATAATTGAGAAAATAGAAATGAATATTTACTGGATTTTATTTCATAAACATCTAGAGTTACAAGATGAAATGGAAGTAATTTTTGGATTTTATTCATGATGATCTTTCATTTACAAAAGGATTATACATTTACAATGGGTATCTACTCTAGGTCCTAAAGTCCTAAAAAGAGAAAAAACTACAAGTTTCTTCATTGGTCCTCCCTTGAGTTCTTCACGCAACTCTTGATCACCTGCACATCAAAGCAAAAAAAAAAACCACAGGAAAAGGGGTTAGAAGATTGTTTGACACTCTCAGAACATTATCATCATCGAGTGTCGGGAGGGTACGACTAAAGCCGCATCCTACTCCCGTTACCAATCTGAGCCACCGGCGTCAGATCAGGTAGTTATTGTTCTTATCATAAGGGACATCCGAGAGATAGAGAAAATAAAAGAAGTGGGGCTGATTCGTTTTGCCGCGATTGGATTTCCAGACTGATACGAGAATAAGGCAACATAGGCAAGTTTTGACTCAGACCCGGATGCCGGCAGGTCTGAGTCACCTTGATTTCAAAACTTCCAACATCTGAAAAAACATAAGCATCATCAGAACTCAAAGCATAAAACAAAACTAGGAAGGGGTTCGCACCAATACAGGTAGGAATAGCCACCAAAGGAAACAAATCTGTACCAAACAGAATGAAAATCAAGCCCACAGCAGAACAAGAAAAACCAAAATATGGTATCAAGCTACATCAGTTCAAACAGAACAGAGAAATGAGACACGAAACAGGCTACGTCGAAATTACATAGGACAAAGCATCAAAAAAGGTCTCAGCAGCATCAGTAAAGGTAAGGCCCCGTCCGAACCAGTTTCGACACATAAAGCCCTGTTATCAGACAACAATAGCCAACAACAATAATCTGAATGTCAGGCCATTAAACTTGGTTCAATATCAGAAAACAGATAAGTTATAATTTTAGCAGCAGCTCTGAGGTCAAACAAGTAAGAAAAGCCCATCAAACCAAATCAGAGCTAAAACTGCATCAAGCAATTAGTGTCTCAACACAAACTATCGCTCATCAGAAAAGTACACCAGCCACATCAACATCTGCAAAGCCATATCAAGAGGTTTCAGTATCAAACATCATAGAAAAAACAGACGTTTGCAAGCTAAGAATCATCAGCAGTTGGAACAATTCAAAGAGAATAAACGGTAAACCCCACGCGAGGATCCTCAGAAAGCAATCGCAGCATCATCGAAGAATACAAGCGTCGAGGGCTCAGATAAACATCATTGCCGTATGCCTTCCTCGGCCATCCCAACTCAACCAAAGTCGTAGCATCAACCCTCTCTGAAAGAAGAAGAGGAAAAGGATCTGAGCTGCATCAAAAAAAGCAAACCATATCAGAAAAATAGAGAGATTTCGATTTGATAATGAATCCCAAAACAGATCAAAGCGAATCAGTTCAGACTACTAAAATTGAATCAAATCGAAAACGCATCAGCATAGTCCAGATCGAATTCAAGTAGAACAAATGAACTAATCCAGATATCAATCAGATCAAATAAATTCAGAAGCAATCCAAATGATCAAACAAAGCCGAAGCTGGGAATGGAAAGTTTCAAGTCAAAGGCATCAGGGAATATCTCCATTGGAACCAATCTGAATCAATGTGAGACAATCTGAATCAATCAGACAAGTCAATAAAGCAAGCCAGCCAAAAACGAATCAGTAGAGAGCAATTAAACAAATTAACGAAATCCCAATCGTATCAGAAAGCCCTTATTGGAACTCAAATCTGGAAACCAAATGATCAAATCAAATCGAATCCCCATTTGCACTTAACCTGAATCAATCAAACAAATCAGTTCAGTTTGCATTCAATCGCAAGGTTCTGAAGATAGAAATCTTTGAACCGAATCAGAATAATCACATCAGCTAGGATCGATTAAACCCTAAAAAGGGAAACAGAGTTCAATCAGCATCCAATCGTTATCCAATCAATATCTGAGAAAATCACAACAAAATCAAATAATATCAACATAAAATCGAATCTCAGAAGTATTGCAAATCCAAGGCCCAGAAGTTAGTTATATAAAGGAATGTACGACCTGATGAAAGGGGCGGTGAGAGAGAGAGGATCATAGAAACCCTAACGAACGAACGAGAGAGAAACCACCATCGCAAACCCTAAGCGACCGCGAGAAGAAGGAGGAGATTCTCGAGCGCTCATCGAGAGGTTGGGGAAGGTCCACCAGCGCCGCCTCCATCTACGACGGGCAAACCCTCCATAGAGGCTCAGTCCACCATCATCGCCTCCCTTCATCACCGATTGCGAACGAGAAGGTAAGCCAGGAACATGATATCTTCACTTTTAACAGTGTTCGGGTTGATTTCAGGGTTCCATATGATTGAAGAAAGAATAACAGAGAGAAAGGCGAGAGGAAGAAGAAGAGGGATTGAAGAACGGCGCCGTGAAGAATAATAGGGTTCACAAACCCTAATTTTGCTTTGTGTTACTCCCCAACCGGGTTGGGTCCGGGGTGATGACCGGCCCAACCCCTTATGTTTTTTTATTTTATTTATTTTGTTTTTAAATTATGTTTTTTGTTTTTAAATTGTTTTATATTTGTTTTAAAATTTTTTTTTTTTGTAAATATTATAAATAAACAAAATCTTTTCATAATAAAATAAAAAACCTTTTTTTAAAAATTAAAACTTTTTTTATATAAAACTAAAACTTTATGTAAATATTAAAAATAAATAAAACTCCTTTTTTAAAAATAAATAAGAAAAACTTTTCTTAAAAAAATAAAAAATAAAACCTTTTAAAAGAGTAAAATATTTTTAAATTAAATCCTTTCTTTTGCAAGCTAATATTAAAAATTTATTGTTCGTAATTAATTTGGTTTCCACTTAACTCTGCCCACTAACATCGTTTGTTCATTTTGCAGCTCATTACGTGTCCCATTATTTATGTCATTTTATTTTCTCACTCAAAGTTCATTATCATATTGTAACTGCTTCTCATATGTAACCTCGCGAATCTAATAATCGCGCTTTAAATTTCTGCCTTTAAACTTCTGTTTGCATGACTTTAACTTCTGTTTTATTTCCTGTTTACAATTCATTTATCTCACACATTTATCAATATTCCAATCACACTACACACATCCGAAGGTTAGGTCTAGCTTTTGGCCGCCGCGCCAATAGTCTTCAATTTCAAACCCTTTCACCTTTTCAAACCCTAATTTTCACAAATGCCTCGCCGCAGGCAAAATTACAACTTTACCCCTAGCATTAGGTCAAAGAGTCGCTGCACTCATTTTAGGGTTTCCCGCCGCGGAATCCCTAACCCAACCATAATTACAACTTAACAATTCAACGTAGAAATTTGGAGTTCCTACACTCCGCGTAAGCGTGTCCCTAAGACACGTTTATTCCCCTTGAGACCTTGACCACAGTCAAGAAGTCTCTAACCTCCCTTTTGAGGGGAACTACGATTACTCTGATTCCACTCCCGTAAGGATACGTAGGCACAAGATGCGATGTCTTGCCGAGTAAACTTAGAATTAACCCCTAGGTCTTTTTTCTCATTTTTTAATCCCTTTTGTACCTATACCTTAAGCAAATGAATAAAGCAAATAGTAAACATTTGAACAAAAGGTTCCCGTAGAGTACTACGGAAGTTTAGGATGCTAATACCTTCCCTAAATTTAACCAACCCCCGAACCCTAGATCTTTCCCCGCATTGTGTTTACGATGCAAAAATAGGTTTTCCCTCTTTTGACCTTTTCCTTCGGATAAATCAAAGAGCGGTTGTGAATTGAATCGCGATTCAAACTCATTAATAGTTTGTGATCCTATTTCCACCGCAACAGAAAATGGCGACTTCACTGGGGAATAACTTTAACTTTTGAGGGTTATCCCTAACTTGTTCATATTTATTACTATCTGTGTTATTATTCATTTGCATGTATTGGTGCTTTGATTGTGGGACTGTTTCTTGTGCTGTGAGATAGGTCCTAACCCGGATCTAGTGTACCTTAGGTAAATGGCAATAGACCAAGGAAACTGTACGACGTATATCGATGCGGTTGATCTGGTGGCCATAGTTAGTGCGACTTCTTGGTTGGTGCTTATATTCCTTAAGTCAAGTTGAGGATAATATTGAGGCTGCCATATGTTGTCAATGCACTAACTGACTTTTAGAACCCTAGTTAACTCATCTTGGCCTTTAGAAGGTAGTGAGGTAGCCGGCTTTGGTGTAGACTGAAGTTGGTTGACACTCGATACTACGCTCATTGAGATCTTAAACTTGGAGGGTTTTGGTTGGCAAGTAAGTTGCCTCCTGAACAACCACCCTTGTGAAGGATCAATGATATTGAGATCCCTTAGAACCTGGTTACTTTTGTAGGACAGGATGAACCATCTAACTTCAGGGGAGGGTACTTGCCTTTGAACCTCATGCAAGCCTTTAACCTAGGACTTTGTGTGTTTTCATGCATTGCATCCATTAAGCATCTCATCACATTGTATTTCATGAAGTTCAAACACCATTTATGGATATCGCGGGATACCATAAATAAAAAAAAAAATATATAAAATGAGAAGACAAGAAAAAGATTTCTTTGGTACCCCGCGACATTAATAAATGTTTTGAATTCCATGAAATCTTCATTTACATTCACATTTTAGCATCATTTACTTTTTTGCATTGCATGTGTCTCCCGATTTCTCACACTCGGTTCTCTCACCTTCCAGTTTCGTCACCCTGAGTTCTCGGCACCAATACAACACTAGAGCTCAAACTCGGAAAAGAATGGAGGATCAGGCAAAAGAGATTGATCGCCTTAGCAATGAACTTGAAGACCTTCGAGGGGGTATGGGGCGTATGATGGAATTGTTACATGTCATGAATGCTAAGATGGATACCCAGCCCACTGTTGTTTCTGAGATTACCGGCGTTACTGTGGACCCTTCACCAAGTGTGACTGTAGCAAAGGACCCACCTTATGGTCTTGCTCCCGGTTTTGTGCCTCCTCAAGCCACTGTTCCAATTAATCAACCTGTTCAGCAAGCCGTGCCTTTATTTTCTGAAGTTTCTAGGGGGGCTCCTATCTTTGCGCCACCCGTTGTACACACTCGTGCGCAACCGTACTTCAATGAGACAGCTTTTGATGATCTTGATGAGAATGTTGAGGGTTATGAGAAACATGATAAGCTTCGTGAGGAAGTAAACACCATCGTCCAGAGATTGAAAAAAGTAGAGGGTGATCAAATTTTTGGGACTGCTGCAAGGGATGTTTGTTTGGTCTCAGGTTTGGTTATTCCCCCGAAGTTCAAAACTCCGAACTTCGATCGTTATGAAGGTGCCACCTGTCCTAAGAGTCATTTGATCATGTATTATCGCAAAATGGCTGCCCATGTTGAGAATGATAAACTGATGATTCATTGCTTCCAAGATAGTTTGAAGGGTGCTTCCTCCAAGTGGTATTTAACTTTAGACCAGTCTCGCATTAAGAGTTTCCAGGATTTATCCGACGCTTTCATCAAACACTACAAATAGAATATGGATCTGGCTCCTGACAGAAGACAGTTGCTGAGTATGTCACAAAAGAATTCTGAGTCATTCAAAGAGTATGCTCAGAGGTGGAGAGAGACTGCTTCACAGGTAGAACCTCCTTTGTCCGAAAAAGAGTTAGCTGATTGGTTTGTCGACACAGTCCGTCCAGAATTTTACGAGAGAATGGTGGGTAGTGTGACTTCAAATTTCTCCGACATCGTTGCTGTAGGTGTCAAAATTGAATTGGGTATGAAAAGTGGTAAAATGACAAATAATCATGGTGCTTCTAAGGATCAGCCGAAGAAACCTCCGTATAGCTCCCAGAAAAAGAAGGAGAGTGAGACTAATGCTATATCCTCTGGTAGACCAAGGGAACGCTTTTATCGGCATCCGCAAGGTTATGCTCAACCTCAAGGGTACCCAGTCCAATATGCTCAACAACCCTATGTGGCAGCTATTACACCTTCTTTCAATCAACAGGTTCCCATGTATCAACCTATGCAACAACCTCCTGTTCATCCACCTCCTGTCAACTACCTACAGGCGCCCAATACTCCTGCTCCTCAACAGCCAGAGAGTCCGGCTCCTCGCCGGAATGTTCCGAATAGAAGAACGTATAAGCCTTGTCCGCCAATACCGATGACTTTTACCGAGTTGTATCCCTCTTTGGTCAAGCAAGGTCTAATCACCACTCGGGCTTTGGGTCCGCCTCCTAATCCTTTACCCGCCAATTACAACGCCGCTGCTCATTGTTTATTTCATGAGGGTGCGCCTGGCCATGATCTGGAGAATTGTTATACTCTCAAAAATATTGTCAGGGATCTATTGGAAAAGAAGATTTTGTCATTTGAAGATCCTCAACCAAATGTTAAGAAGAACCCTTTTCCTAACCATGAGAGTGTCAATGCCGTTAGTGTTGATTCAGGGGATGGTTATGCCCTTGACGTTGAACAGATTAAGACTCCTCTCAAGATGTTCCATTCGAAATTGTTTGAAGCCGGTTTAGTAGATACTTCCCACGTTGCATGCGCAAGTTGTGAAGCCAGTAGCAAGGGTTGTGTATTGGTTCAGAATGATGTTCAGAGATTAATTAATGAGGGTGTTTTACAAGTGACAAGCCAAGCCAAGAAGGATGAAGTCGTTGTGGTTGAGCCTGTCTTCCATCAGCCTGAATCAAAGGGTAAGGTACCAGTGTTTAATTTATCAGGGGTAGGCTCCACCAATCTCGTGTTCGATATACCGAGGTCGTATATCCCTGAGGCGAATCAGCCTAAGCCTATAGTTATTCGAAGACCGATTCCGTTTCCTTTCAGTGATCCTAAAGCTGTGCCTTGGAAATATGACGTGACTATGATTGACAAGGAGTCTGGGAAGGTTATTCCAAGTGAAGAGGTTAAGGGCACGGTGACCAATATCGCAGAGGTAAGCAGGATGACTCGCAGTGGCCGTGTGTATACTCCCCGTTCTAATGAGGTTCCACCTAAGGAGACCACTAACATCCCAGTGGCCGTCAAAGACAAAGGTAAGGGAGCCGTTACGAATGATGAAGATGCCGAATTTTTGAGGATCATCAAGAAAAGTGACTATAAAGTTATCGATCAACTTCATCAGACTCCTTCCAAGATCTCAATTCTATCTCTGTTAATGAATTCACCCGCTCATAGGATGGCCTTGCAGAAGGTTTTGACTCAAGCACATGTGGATCAAGATATTAGCACCAGTCGATTTAATAGTGTGATTGCCAATTTGACCGCCTGCAACACTCTCAGTTTCAGCAATGAAGAGTTACCGAAGGAGGGTCCGAACCATAATCGCGCTTTACATATATCGGTAAAATGTCAAGAGGACAATTTAGCGAGAGTGCTAGTGGACACCGGTTCTTCTCTGAATGTTCTACCCAAGAGGGTTCTTGATAGGTTGACTTGTAAAGAGACTGTGTTGAAACCTACTCCTCTGGTTGTCAAGGCTTTCGATGGCTCTCGCCGATCGGTAATGGGGGAGGTTGAGCTTCCCATCCTGATTGGTCCGCAAATTTTCCATATCACGTTTCAAGTCATGGACATTAATCCCAACTACAGTTGTTTACTCGGAAGGCCGTGGATTCATGCCGCTGGGGCAGTGACCTCAACGTTACATCAAAGGATGAAATTCGTGATCGAGGGAAAGTTGGTTATTATACACGGTGAGGAAGATCTGATGGTCAGTAACCTGTCTTCTTTCCGTTACATCGAGGCCGACGAGAATGCTTTAGACATTTCCTTTCAAGCACTTGAAATCGCCAATGCTGTTCTGCTGGAGGTCGAGGAGACAGTGGGTCAGGGTAATCCATCTTTTGCATCTCTGAAGAGTACCAAATCAACAATTGACAGGGGCATTCCTGAAGGTTGGGGAGAAGTAATTGATGTCAAGACCAAGACTGATCGCTCTGGGTTGGGTTACAAACCAACTCAGAATGGAGCTGCCACAACTATCGAAGGGCGTCCGAAGGTTATCCAAGAAGTATTTGTCAGCGGAGGTTTCCAAGTCAATGCCATCAGTGAATGTGAGAAAAATGAAGAGCTGAGCAACCTGGTGTTTAAGGGTGATGCAGTTTTGAACAACTGGGAGGCCGTAGAGATCCCTGTTATTTTTCCCTTGTCAAAGTAATTGTTTTTTTTTTAAGTTTCATTTACATTTTCAAATAAAAATCTGTAGCTCTGCCCAAGGCTATAGGGTTGTTTTGTCGGGCCACCTTTCATTTCTAAAAGGATATTAATAAAAGCATTTTGTTCAATTCCACTTTGGTTCATTTGCGTTTTTCGTTTTCACCTTTAAAATGAAATTGGTAACCTTTCTTCCAATAATAAATAACAAAAAAAAAACAACATTTCATTCTTACATGTCTTCGAGCATTTTAATTAAGTAAGCCTTCCATCATGCAGAGACATCATAACCCTTGTTGGATCCGATGACCTTACTGACACTCCTGACTGGGATGCACCCATCAATCAAGCTGAGGACGAGGGTGAAGAAGATTTTGAAGTACCCGCGGAACTGACAAGATTGATTGAGTACGAGTACACGGAGCTTCAACCGCATAAAGAGCAGGTGGACCTAATTAATCTCGGTACGGATGAGAGCAAGAAAGAGGTCAAGATTGGTGCAATGCTCGGGACGGAGATTAGGCCGAGGTTGATTGAGTTGTTAAAAGAGTATATTGATGTGTTTGCATGGTCGTATCAAGATATGTCGGGCCTGAACACAGATATTGTTGTTCACAAGTTGCCGCTTAAGCCAGATTGTCCACCTATCAAGCAGAAACTCCGAAGAACGAGACCCGACATGTCTTTGAAGATTCGAGATGAGGTTAAAAAGCAGTTGGATGCAGGTTTCTTGGCAGTCGCGAAATATCCAGATTGGGTCGCCAACATTGTGCCAGTGCCCAAGAAGGACGGTAAGGTTAGGATGTGTGTGGATTACAGGGATCTGAACAAAGCAAGTCCAAAAGACGACTTCCCACTACCACATATTGACACACTGGTAGACAATACGGCCAGTTTTGCGTTGTTCTCATTTATGGATGGGTTCTCCGGCTATAATCAGATCAAGATGGATCCCGATGATCGAGAGAAGACTACTTTCATTACTCCTTGGGGAACCTTCTGCTACAAAGTCATGCCCTTTGGTTTAAAGAATGCAGGGGCAACTTACCAACGTGCTATGACCACTCTTTTTCATGATATGATGCACAAAGAAATTGAGGTGTATGTGGACGATATGATAGCCAAATCTCAGAGTGAAGAGGAACATTTAGACCATTTGGCGAAGCTGTTTGAACGACTCAGGAAATATCAGTTGAAATTGAACCCTGCAAAATGTACCTTCGGTGTCAGATCCGGAAAATTGCTTGGTTTCATTGTTAGCCAGCGAGGGATTGAGGTAGATCCTGACAAAGTCCGAGCCATGCAAGATATGCCGGCTCCGCGAACCGAGACGCAAGTTAGAGGTTTTCTGGGACGTCTGAATTATATTTCCAGGTTTATCTTTAATATGACCGCTACTTGTGAGCCGATATTCAAGTTACTTTGCAAGGGGCAGACAGTTGAATGGAACCCTGATTGTCAGAAAGCGTTTGAGAAGATTAAGGGTTATTTGCAAGATCCCCCTATTCTGATCCCGCCCGTACCTGGAAGACCGCTGTTTATGTACCTTACTGTTCTCGAGAAGTCTATGGGTTGTGTGCTTGGACAACATGATGAGACTGGGAAAAAGGAACATGCGATTTATTATCTGAGCAAGAAGTTTACCGATTGCGAAAACAGATACTCACCATTAGAGAAAACTTGTTGTGCATTGGCATGGGCCGCTAAGCGCCTTCGGCAGTATATGGTCTGTCATACCACGTTATTGATTTCCAAAATGGATCCTATCAAGTATATTTTTGAAAAACCTGCTCAAACCGGGAGGCTAGCCCGTTGGCACATGTTGTTATCCGAATATGACATCCAGTATGTACCCCAGAAAGCGATTAAGGGTAGTATTTTATCCGATTATCTTGCAGACCAGCCAGTTGAAGATTATGAACCTCTTAAGCTCGATTTTCCTGATGAGGATATTTTGTTGATTAAAAGAGATTGCGAAGAGCCAGATCCGAGCGAAGGTCCAGAACCAGGTCTTTGGTGGAAGATGATGTTTGATGGTTCCTCAAATTTCAATGGGCATGGTATAGGCGCCGTTTTGATGAACCCAAAGGGTGGATTTACCCCATTTACAGCAAGATTGGACTTTGAGTGTACTAATAACGTTGCAGAGTATAAAGCGTGTATCCTCAGCATCGAAGCAGCGATTCACCGCCGAATCAAACTTCTTAAAGTAAGTGGTGACTCAGCCTTGGTTATATACCAGGTACAAGGCAAATGGGAAACGAAGAATGAGAAGCTGATCCCTTATAAGGACTACATTATTGAGCTGATCAAGTATTTCGACGAGATAGAGTTCGAGCATGTTCCTAGATCCGAGAATCACGTAGCCGATGCTTTAGCCATGTTAGCATCCATGTGGAAAGTTAAATTCGTTAATGAAGCACCTCTTATCCATATTGAGCACAAAGTTGAGCCCGCTTATTGTCAGTTGGTCGAAGAAGTTGAGGCGGATGAAAAGCCTTGGTTTCACGATATCAAGAAATATCTCGTCAAGCAAGAGTATCCCGAGGGTGCTACTGGTCTGGACAGGAAAACATTGAGAAGACTGGCGTCCAAATTCTTTATCAGTAATGGTGTGCTATACAAGAGGAATCACGACATGGTTCTGCTCAGATGTGTTGATAAACGGGAAGCAGACATGTTACTACAGGAAATTCATGAGGGGACCTTCGGAACCCATGCCAATGGTTATGCTATGTCCAAGAAGATGTTAAGGGCTGGGTATTACTGGTTAACCATGGAAGCCGACTGCATCCAATACGCTAGAAAATGCCATAAGTGCCAAATTTATGCTGATAAAATGCATGTACCTCCGTCACCGTTGAATGTTTTGTCTTCACCATGGCCGTTCTCTATGTGGGGCATTGACATGATTGGGGCAATTGAGCCGAAGGCTTCTAACGGTCATCGTTTTATTCTCGTTGCTATTGATTATTTCACCAAGTGGGTAGAGGCTGCCTCCTACACCAACGTGACCAAGCAAGTGGTCGCCCGCTTCATCAGGAAAGAAATCATCTGCCGTTATGGAGTCCCAAGCCGGATAATAACTGACAATGGCACCAATCTGAATAATAAGACTATGAAAGAGCTGTGTGACAACTTCAAGATCACTCACCACAATTCTTCTCCATACCGTCCTAAGATGAATGGGGCCGTTGAAGCTGCGAATAAGAATATCAAGAAGATCTTGCAAAAGATGGTTGTCACTTACAAAGATTGGCATGAGATGTTACCGTTTGCTTTGCATGGATACAGAACCTCAGTGAGAACTTCGACAGGGGCAACACCTTTCTCATTGGTGTATGGAATGGACGCCGTGCTCCCCATCGAAGTAGAGATACCTTCGCTAAGAGTGTTAATGGAGGCTGAACTTGAGGAAGCTGAGTAGGTTCAAGACAGATTGGATCAGTTGAATCTCATTGACGAGAAGCGTTTGACAGCCATGTGCCATGGGCAATTATATCAGAAACGGATGAAAAGAGCGTTTGATAAGAAGATTCGTGTCCGTGAGTTCCGTCAAGGAGAGCTCGTACTCAAAAAGATCTTGCCAGTACACAAAGATATGCGTGGAAAGTGGATGCCCAATTACGAAGGCCCATTCGTTGTAAAGACTGTCTTCTCCGGAGGGTCTCTAATACTTACGACAATGGACGGGGAAGAACTAGCACATCCCGTGAATTCTGATGCAGTCCGAAAATATTATGCCTAAAAACCCGCTAAGTCGAAAACCTGCAAAAGGCGACTTAGGCAAAAGTAAGGGTTGGGAAAAAAAGAAATAATAATAAAAGCTCGCTAAGTTGAAAACCCGAAAGGGCGGCTTAGGCAAAAAAGAGCGTCCCGGTGGATTGAAAACCCGAAAGGGCGGTCCAGGCAAAAGTTAGGGACAAAGGCATTTCATTGCATCAGAAGACACTGATTATCTCGAACACACTTTCCGCATGAGAGCCATGTTTCAGTTCTTTCATCCTTGCCCAAAGCAGGATTCTGGATTAGTCTTAGTTAGTAGTGTCAGTAGGTGTTATTGGATTCAATGTAACCTTTTTCCCATGTTGCCAATTTCAAAATGTAATCATCTGTGGAGTTATGCCTTCAGCGAGCAGCCACCCTTTAATAAAAGATACCATCTCGTTACTTACATTCCTCGGTGCATTACTCTTTATTTTCTATTGTTATGCAAAATGCGTTTATTCTTAAAATTTGAAAATGAAAGGTGCATTGTAGATTTTTTCAAAAACTGTTTTTCAAAAACAACAAATTTGAAATAAATTACTTTGACTAGTGGAAATTCCTACAGGATCTCTTCATTCCCCGGAAATATCATTATTGCGGAAACACTTTCAAACCATTGCCCCGTGATGGTCCCCAGAGGGACTATAAGCTGACAACTTTTTCTTGGGTAACTCAAAAGTGTCCCCCAGGTTTTCTTCTCCCCATGTGAAGACGTGATGCTGTGCACCCAAGCAGATTCCCTTCTCCCCAGAGAATTCAGAACTTTAAAACCAGATTTGGTTCTACCATTGATCTTTCTTACCCATGATTGACGTATTGGTTGCAGAGAACGCAGGGCATCTCCGTCGAGATGTTTATTTCATCTCTCGTCCTGTCTCTAGTCTGTTTCGTCAGCATACGCAGGGGCATAAGCATCGCATGCCCATTTCACATATTCATTTCACATACTCATTACATATTCATTTCACATACTCATTACATATTCATTCCATTACATCCTGCATATTTAACTACATACACATTAACATACATTCATATTAACATATGCATCAACATATGCGTTAGCATTCACAGGTTCATTATGTCTCTATCATTGGTCGTTACTGCCGAGTAACTGGGTTCGTCCATTCTCTCCAAATAGATTGTCAGCCCTAAGCATAAAATACATATGTGTTTCCAGTTTCCCCACGGAGCTCGATCCTCGTGGATGACGGTTACTTCAGCTATCTTTCCTTACCAGGATAAGATATTTACCCTCCGAGATCGTTTCCCTCGATGGAGTCTTGAGTACCAGTTTTCTTTCTAGCTCGATCCTAGATTGAATCTCAGTCTTGTCGGTCGTCAAGCCCAACCGGACGTGCATTTATTTTGCACTAACTTTCAAGAAAAACAACTACAATCCTTTACAGATACACGCCAGTTCACGCATGGAAAATATATCAGTACAACACTTTACAATCCTACATGTTACAACCCTTTACACTTTACATTTTACAGCATCGATACGACATTTCTCACCTAAGAAGTCGATCATATCCCCGTTGTGCCTCGCAGCAAATGGCCATCTCCATGGAGCAGTTGGGCTTCCATTTCCCTGCTATCTTCAGTCATTCAGTTTCATATTCAGGAGAGCACGATTCTGAAATATGAATATCTTCAGTCATTCAGTTTCATATTCAGGAGAGCACGATTCTGAAATATGAATATCTTCAGTCATTCAGTTTCATATTCAGGAGAGCACGATTCTGAAATATGAATATCTTCAGTCATTCAGTTTCATATTCAGGAGAGCACGATTCTGAAATATGAATATCTTCAGTCATTCAGTTTCATATTCAGGAGAGCACGATTCTGAAATATGAATATCTTCAGTCATTCAGTTTCATATTCAGGAGAGCACGATTCTGAAATATGAATATCTTCAGTCATTCAGTTTCATATTCAGGAGAGCACGATTCTGAAATATGAATATCTTCAGTCATTCAGTTTCATATTCAGGAGAGCACGATTCTGAAATATGAATATCTTCAGTCATTCAGTTTCATATTCAGGAGAGCACGATTCTGAAATATGAATATCTTCAGTCATTCAGTTTCATATTCAGGAGAGCACGATTCTGAAATATGAATATCTTCAGTCATTCAGTTTCATATTCAGGAGAGCACGATTCTGAAATATGAATATCTTCAGTCATTCAGTTTCATATTCAGGAGAGCACGATTCTGAAATATGAATATCTTCAGTCATTCAGTTTCATATTCAGGAGAGCACGATTCTGAAATATGAATATCTTCAGTCATTCAGTTTCATATTCAGGAGAGCACGATTCTGAAGTATGAGTAAATTCAGTCAGCCAGTTTCATTCTGAAAGTATGAGTAAATTCAGTCAGCCAGTTTCATTCTGAAAGTATGAGGAAATTCAGTTTACCCTTTTTTATATTCGGGGGAACATTTATCCTTCAGTAAGAGAGGAATCAAAATCGTATTCCAGGCGCCGACCTTAGAATGCGAGAAGACTTATTTATCAGATAAGCAGCAGCCTCTTTATTTGAGTGCTTATCCGTTTTGGCATGTAAGTCCCTTCCAACGATGAGTGACAGTTCTCCCGCGAGAAGCTTATCAGGGCATTTCCCATCAAAGTCCATTTATTTTGGCATACAGCCGGTCTTTGCCCTGTATATTTGTTACGGGGTTCCGAAAAGTCTGTTTGATCTTGTCACGAGAGACAGGTTACAGAAGCTTGGATGTTATTCTTTGCTCAATGCTCCAGCATTCTGTAATCGATCTTACAATCATACGTGATCCAGTTTTATTTTTAGATTCCCCAGTGGAGGCCGTCTCACAGGTACTATCTCCATTCGAGGATCTCGTTCCTTTTCTAAAAAGTGACAATTGGTCATTCGCACCAGTTGACTATCATTTTTTTTAGAATTCCCCAGTGATGTACTGTGTCTCAGCGCGTCATTTTCCCCAGTGTCGTCATGTTCGTCAGCATTTTCGCATTCATTATTCCAGCATACGCAGCATATCATATTCAGGGCATCATCTGCATTAAGTCGTTCCAGTTTTGTCCAGAGCATTGCATATCATCGCATATAAGGGCAAAATTTTCGGTTATTTATATTTAAATCTCTCCACCACGATTCCTCGAGTCTCTGTCACTCAAATCGTCCGGCGTAGCTATTTAAATAGGGGCAACTGTAATACCCCAAATTTTACCCTTATATTTAGTCAGTCATGTCGCATATCATCTCATATGTACATTTGCTAATCACTAACAAGTTATGAAGGTTTTTTGTTTTGCAGATTGGGTCTCAGGGGTATTTTGGTCGTTTCACGCAAATTCTGCTAATTTCTTGAAAAAAGGGCTGTTATTACGTTCTAAGGCATTTATTTGCCATTTGGGTCAAGGTGCCAGTATATTTTGTCAGAAATATGATTGGACTCGGGGGCCGTGCTTTGTTTGATTCTGAAACATTTCCAAACAGTTTTGTTTCTTTTTATAAAGTTGGGTTGAAAAGGAAATGGATACTGTTAAGGTCATTTTGAGAAGTGATGTGATCAATGAGGTTTTTAATTTGAATTTGTTTGGATATAATCATATGGCCGGATATCATGTATAAAAGGCCAAGGAGAGGTTAAGTTTTAATAGTTGTGGAGCTTTTATTCATGAATATTCATAAGCTACAAATCAAAGTTGAATTTGAATAATTTATGGATGTTTATTCATGGATATTTAAATTCATAATTGAGAAAATAGAAATGAATATTTACTGGATTTTATTTCATAAACATCTAGAGTTACAAGATGAAATGGAAGTAATTTTTGGATTTTATTCATGATGATCTTTCATTTACAAAAGGATTATACATTTACAATGGGTATCTACTCTAGGTCCTAATGTCCTAAAAAGAGAAAAAACTACAAGTTTCTTCATTGGTCCTCCCTTGAGTTCTTCACGCAACTCTTGATCACCTGCACATCAAAGCAAAAAAAAACCACAGGAAAAGGGGTTAGAAGATTGTTTGACACTCTCAGAACATTATCATCATCGAGTGTCGGGAGGGTACGACTAAAGCCGCATCCTACTCCCGTTACCAATCTGAGCCACCGGCGTCAGATCAGGTAGTTATTGTTCTTATCATAAGGGACATCCGAGAGATAGAGAAAATAAAAGAAGTGGGGCTGATTCGTTTTGCCGCGATTGGATTTCCAGACTGATACGAGAATAAGGCAACATAGGCAAGTTTTGACTCAGACCCGGATGCCGGCAGGTCTGAGTCACCTTGATTTCAAAACTTCCAACATCTGAAAAAACATAAGCATCATCAGAACTCAAAGCATAAAACAAAACTAGGAAGGGGTTCGCACCAATACAGGTAGGAATAGCCACCAAAGGAAACAAATCTGTACCAAACAGAATGAAAATCAAGCCCACAGCAGAACAAGAAAAACCAAAATATGGTATCAAGCTACATCAGTTCAAACAGAACAGAGAAATGAGACACGAAACAGGCTACGTCGAAATTACATAGGACAAAGCATCAAAAAAGGTCTCAGCAGCATCAGTAAAGGTAAGGCCCCGTCCGAACCAGTTTCGACATATAAAGCCCTGTTATCAGACAACAATAGCCAACAACAATAATCTGAATGTCAGGCCATTAAACTTGGTTCAATATCAGAAAACAGATAAGTTATAATTTTAGCAGCAGCTCTGAGGTCAAACAAGTAAGAAAAGCCCATCAAACCAAATCAGAGCTAAAACTGCATCAAGCAATTAGTGTCTCAACACAAACTATCGCTCATCAGAAAAGTACACCAGCCACATCAACATCTGCAAAGCCATATCAAGAGGTTTCAGTATCAAACATCATAGAAAAAACAGACGTTTGCAAGCTAAGAATCATCAGCAGTTGGAACAATTCAAAGAGAATAAACGGTAAACCCCACGCGAGGATCCTCAGAAAGCAATCGCAGCATCATCGAAGAATACAAGCGTCGAGGGCTCAGATAAACATCATTGCCGTATGCCTTCCTCGGCCATCCCAACTCAACCAAAGTCGTAGCATCAACCCTCTCTGAAAGAAGAAGAGGAAAAGGATCTGAGCTGCATCAAAAAAGCAAACCATATCAGAAAAATAGAGAGATTTCGATTTGATAATGAATCCCAAAACAGATCAAAGCGAATCAGTTCAGACTACTAAAATTGAATCAAATCGAAAACGCATCAGCATAGTCCAGATCGAATTCAAGTAGAACAAATGAACTAATCCAGATATCAATCAGATCAAATAAATTCAGAAGCAATCCAAATGATCAAACAAAGCCGAAGCTGGGAATGGAAAGTTTCAAGTCAAAGGCATCAGGGAATATCTCCATTGGAACCAATCTGAATCAATGTGAGACAATCTGAATCAATCAGACAAGTCAATAAAGCAAGCCAGCCAAAAACGAATCAGTAGAGAGCAATTAAACAAATTAACGAAATCCCAATCGTATCAGAAAGCCCTTATTGGAACTCAAATCTGGAAACCAAATGATCAAATCAAATCGAATCCCCATTTGCACTTAACCTGAATCAATCAAACAAATCAGTTCAGTTTGCATTCAATCGCAAGGTTCTGAAGATAGAAATCTTTGAACCGAATCAGAATAATCACATCAGCTAGGATCGATTAAACCCTAAAAAGGGAAACAGAGTTCAATCAGCATCCAATCGTTATCCAATCAATATCTGAGAAAATCACAACAAAATCAAATAATATCAACATAAAATCGAATCTCAGAAGTATTGCAAATCCAAGGCCCAGAAGTTAGTTATATAAAGGAATGTACGACCTGATGAAAGGGGCGGTGAGAGAGAGAGAGGATCATAGAAACCCTAACGAACGAACGAGAGAGAAACCACCATCGCAAACCCTAAGCGACCGCGAGAAGAAGGAGGAGATTCTCGAGCGCTCATCGAGAGGTTGGGGAAGGTCCACCAGCGCCGCCTCCATCTACGACGGGCAAACCCTCCATAGAGGCTCAGTCCACCATCATCGCCTCCCTTCATCACCGATTGCGAACGAGAAGGTAAGCCAGGAACATGATATCTTCACTTTTAACAGTGTTCGGGTTGATTTCAGGGTTCCATATGATTGAAGAAAGAATAACAGAGAGAAAGGCGAGAGGAAGAAGAAGAGGGATTGAAGAACGGCGCCGTGAAGAATAATAGGGTTCACAAACCCTAATTTTGCTTTGTGTTACTCCCCAACCGGGTTGGGTCCGGGGTGATGACCGGCCCAACCCCTTATGTTTTTTTATTTTATTTATTTTGTTTTTAAATTATGTTTTTTGTTTTTAAATTGTTTTATATTTGTTTTAAATTTTTTTTTTTTTGTAAATATTATAAATAAACAAAATCTTTTCATAATAAAATAAAAAACCTTTTTTTAAAAATTAAAACTTTTTTTATATAAAACTAAAACTTTATGTAAATATTAAAAATAAATAAAACTCCTTTTTTAAAAATAAATAAGAAAAACTTTTCTTAAAAAAATAAAAAATAAAACCTTTTAAAAGAGTAAAATATTTTTAAATTAAATCCTTTCTTTTGCAAGCTAATATTAAAAATTTATTGTTCGTAATTAATTTGGTTGCCGCTTAACTCTGCCCACTAACATCGTTTGTTCATTTTGCAGCTCATTACGTGTCCCATTATTTATGTCATTTTATTTTCTCACTCAAAGTTTATTATCATATTGTAACTGCTTCTCATATGTAACCTCGCGAATCTAATAATCGCGCTTTAAATTTCTGCCTTTAAACTTCTGTTTGCATGACTTTAACTTCTGTTTTATTTCCTGTTTACAATTCATTTATCTCACACATTTATCAATATTCCAATCACACTACACACATCCGAAGGTTAGGTCTAGCTTTTGGCCGCCGCGCCAATAGTCTTCAATTTCAAACCCTTTCACCTTTTCAAACCCTAATTTTCACAAATGCCTCGCCGCAGGCAAAATTACAACTTTACCCCTAGCATTAGGTCAAAGAGTCGCTGCACTCATTTTAGGGTTTCCCGCCGC
This sequence comes from Lathyrus sativus, assembly GCA_963859935.3. Lineage (NCBI taxonomy): Eukaryota > Viridiplantae > Streptophyta > Magnoliopsida > Fabales > Fabaceae > Lathyrus > Lathyrus sativus. The sequence continues at coordinate 414,044,549 of OZ012741.1, read as the reverse complement.
GGAATCCCTAACCCAACCATAATTACAACTTAACAATTCAACGTAGAAATTTGGAGTTCCTACACTCCGCGTAAGCGTGTCCCTAAGACACGTTTATTCCCCTTGAGACCTTGACCACAGTCAAGAAGTCTCTAACCTCCCTTTTGAGGGGAACTACGATTACTCTGATTCCACTCCCGTAAGGATACGTAGGCACAAGATGCGATGTCTTGCCGAGTAAACTTAGAATTAACCCCTAGGTCTTTTTTCTCATTTTTTAATCCCTTTTGTACCTATACCTTAAGCAAATGAATAAAGCAAATAGTAAACATTTGAACAAAAGGTTCCCGTAGAGTACTACGGAAGTTTAGGATGCTAATACCTTCCCTAAATTTAACCAACCCCCGAACCCTAGATCTTTCCCCGCATTGTGTTTACGATGCAAAAATAGGTTTTCCCTCTTTTGACCTTTTCCTTCGGATAAATCAAAGAGCGGTTGTGAATTGAATCGCGATTCAAACTCATTAATAGTTTGTGATCCTATTTCCACCGCAACATTTGGGATGGACCAAACCCACAGCCGGATGTCACTAGCTAACCTCCTAGGATTCCCTAGCGGACCGCATGTGTTCATCAGTGCAGAAGATGACGATATTGATTTGCAACTCGATCACTTCTGGGGTAGAATCACAGGCGACTATCACCCTGAACCAGACAAAATGTACAATGATGACATACATAACCTAGCCTTCAGATACTTCCATAAGATACTAGCTCACACCTTGTTTGGGAAAGAAGAAAATATCACCACAGTGTCTAAGGAGGAGTTATTCATCATGTTCTGTGCTTCTCAGGGACGGACAGTAAATGCAGTGCCTTTCATGATGAGATCTTTCAAACGCCTCACGCTGGAACCTCAGACACCTATTCTCATAGGAGGCCTAGTAACAATGATTGCCCACGAGCTTGGCCTTAGATTCCATTTAAATGCCAGCACTCGTTTTGGTACCATCAGACCCATGAACATACAATTCTGCTTTAACAGACGCATCTTAGGGACTATGGGACCTGGACCGTATGAGTACCTTATTAACGAAAAACCAGTACAACTATTCACACTGCCTGATCATCTGATGACAAGCATCCACAACAAGGATAACTGGCTTTACGAATTGGATGAGCCTATGGGGCCTCCTTCACCTCAGTCAACACCCCAGAACTATATGTATGACAGTGACCACATCTCTGAGGCACACGACTATATGTACTATGAGGACGCTGCCTCTGAAACTGAAGTAGACCCTATGACTCCTCCACACTACAATACTTATCCTGAGCCTATCCCTGAGGAGACCACCGACAAAATGGATACCATGTTACTCAGATTGGACGACGTTGATAAAGCTCTGACTAATGTAAAAGCTGATATCGCAGGCATGCACAGCGAACTGGTAGGCTTCATGGATCTAGTCTGCGACCAACTCGACTACTATTCACAGAAATTCGATGAGTTGAAGGCACGGAAAGATTAGTTATTAGCTCGTAGCAGTAGTTTCAGTTTAGTCTAGTCTAGTTTAGTTTAATTTAATCATTTGGATTTTTCGCATTGTTAGTTTTCATTATGTACTACATACAATTGTTTCCATTTTATGTTATTTCAATTCTAGTTTTTATTCAATTATTTTATTTTCGCATTAATTGTTGCTTGTTGGCTGTTATAGTACATCACCGTATCATTACTAAGCTTTAAAATCACCACGAGTACGCCCTCAGAGCAAAAATTCTGCGTTCTGCAGATTTTGCTGCTGTGACGACCGTCACAGCCCCATGACGAGCGTCACGCGGGTGACGACCGTCACACCTTTGTGATGACCGTCACGCAGTCCAGAACTGCTATCTGATAAAACAGGGTTCGTGTTCCCTTCCACTCCCCCCATTATCACTTTCAAACATCCAAACTCCTACCCCACTACGAATTTTCGTCCTTCCCACATTGAACTATAAACTTCAACTCCAAATTCAACCTCCAAACCACCGTTCTGTCATTTTTCCCTCTCTGCCGAAAAACCCCAAAACCTCAGAAACCTATCCATCTTCAACAATGGTCGGAAACGCAGATGTCAGCAACATTTCCTTCCCTGAGGGCGAGTTAGGCGAAAGACAACGAGCACAGTACATTGCATTTCATCAGAGGTCACTCCAGCCGACTCACTACCCGCACCTTCCATCGCTTACGGAGCTCGGACTCCTTGAAGGTGTAACCTGGATGCTTCAACGAGCAGGCATCTGGAACCTCTGCACCAACCCCCAGCCAACCTACGAACAACTCACTCTTGAGTTCTTGAGTTCGTTCACTTACGTCACAGGCAGCGGCGAACTCAACCAGCATTCAGGTGCCGCTTGCTTCCGGATGTTTGGCGTCAACTATCAGATGCACCAGAACCAGATTGTCGGCATCCTACAGCTACCCCGCGGCGACAACGCTCATCGCCGCATCACTGATCAGTTCCAGCACGAAGCCTTCGCGCTGTGGTATCAGTTGACCGACCTCAATGCCGATGGTTGGGACTCCCTGCACGCCACTCACATCCATAACCCCACCATCAGGTACTTTCACAGAGCGTTGAGTAACACTATCTTCGCCAGAGACAGCAACCACAAAGTGAACTCCAAGGAGCTCTTCTTTCTTCATTGCGTCTTCAACAATGAACCCGTCAACGCTGCCCCGTTTCTGCTGGCTCACATTCAGGCCAACTGCAACCGTGGCTCGAAGCCATTCTACTTTGGCGGGATTGTCACGGCTATTGCACTTGGGCTGAACCTTGGCGACCGCCTCCAGCACCTCCATTCCATCCCCTCGGTGTTCCTTGACACCGACCACTGCAGGGCCTCCCATCTCATCCGCTCCCGAGCTGACGGGAAATACCATCCGGTTGTGCGTGGCAAGACCGTCTGAAGCATCATCCTTCCGTCCCGCACCCGCATCCATCCAGAGGACCGTACCAACTGGTTCTTCGACCTCACTGCCCCTCCTGCTGCCGCTGTTCCCACTCAGGATCCCACTTATGATTCCGACGATGAAATCCAAGCTGAGTTGGACAGGTCCGAGCAGCCAGAGGCATCGCAACCTCCTCCTCCAGTAGGTACATCTTCTCGCCGCCGCCGTCATCATCCCGTGCCAGACTACACGGAAGAGGACCTCCTTCGCTCCCTAGACCAGCAGGCACAGATACTCACGATGCTGCAGCAGCAGAATCAGCGAGCTGACCAGTTTGAGGCTTGGCACCGCACTCAAATGCAACAACTTCACACCGGCCAAGCTACGATCACTGAGAGCCTAGCGAATCTGACCCTGCAGGTCGAAGGACTCCGAGACACGGTCTACCACACCGGAGCCATGAGCTATGAGGATAGAGTAGCCCTTGCTAGAGCTAGAGGACGTCAGCGTGGACGTGACAGAGGCCGGGACTAGATTTTCATTTTTTTCCTTCATTGTTTACTATATTTCAGTATTCTGTATTTTCATTTTCAGTTGTATCTCCCTCTCGCATGCTTCAAGAATCAGTGAGGACACTGATCGAGATAGTGTGGGAGCGGAGCCTTATTTCCACTGTACTCTGAACTTCCCTTATTTCCTGTATTTCCCTTTCACTGCACTTTGAATTTTAGTAATATCTATTCTTACACTTTCTATTTCTAGCAAATAAAGCTCGTCTATATATTTTTCACGTTACGCAAACTATCCCCACATTATTCAACGTAAACAAAAACTTTCATTTGTTCCTCAAAAGCAAAAGCATCACGAGAATGCACCTGAGTTCAAAACAAGTTTTGAAAACTCCGAGGAAACGACAGTTCTAACAAAACCAGTATCGTCCAGACACCTTAGATCTCTAGTTTATGCGAGTCGGTTTCATCACCTACGTGTACCAAAGTCTCAATGCAAACTCAACCCCAAGTAGTTTATACTAGCAGTCATCACCATCCTAAAAACACTTCTAAGCGAGCGACCGATGCAAATAAGTGTATGATCTCCAAAAAGAATGAAAAATCATGAAGAGAGAGCTAAAAAGCCCAAGAATATAAGATACGTTTCCTTCTAAGTTAGGTGCTCCTCACCCGAGCATTTAGCCCAACGGCACGAAAAACTCATTGAAAAATCAATGACATCAAATTATGATCAATGAAGAAGATCAAAAACAGAAATGAGATCATATTCACTAACAGGTCGACTTGCCATGAAAGTGTGCGGACAACGGGCTTAATGTGATTGCGCTAGAACAAACAGGGTGAACTTGCCACGAGAACCTTGACACCAAGATACAGTAGCATGACTGAGACCGATTTGCATAAAAAGGAGACCTCTGGAGACTCGTAGTCCAGTGTCATCATGATACTCGTCTTGTTCCTACCAAGAATCCCGACTTTTCCAAACTATGCGAATGAAGAAGCAGCCTCGTGCTTGCCGACTTTTCCATGTTTTACTTGAGGACAAGCAAAGATTCAAGTTTAGGGAAGTTTGATAACACGAAATCATATAGATATTTTCATGCATAATTCAACTAAAGTCTAACCATTTTCGATCCGATTTCGGGTTATTTCTGTGTATTTGTCTGATGTTTTTGCAGGTATTCAACGATCACGTCTAAACAAGGCAACATGAAGAAAAGAAGCAATCTCAGATGAAATATGGACGAAAAAGGAGTGAAAATACAATGAAAAGCGCAGCAATCAGTTTTTGCTGATGTGACGACCGTCACAGATGCATGACGACCGTCACACCTTGTGACGACCGTCATGCAGGCAAAAACGCCCCACTCAGATTTCACGTCAAAAGAGCAGTTCCAATTCCCATTAAGTGGACCACTACTCCCTAAATTATCTGCCTCAAGGTCCATCATCCTCAGAGATAACCGTTAGGATTCCACTTCTATAAAAAGGGAAGCAGGGGACTTCAAAAAGGGTGCTGCATTCATACCACGAAGTGCTGCCGAATTTAATTTCCAGAGCAAATTACTTTCCAATTTTATTTGTATTCATTTTCCTTTACATTTCCTTATTCCCATTTCCGCTCTTTTGTAATTGCTGTTGCACTGTACGATCAAATTGGTACTAAAGACCAGAATCCTGCCAACATCTGTGGAGGATCTGCCCAAAGGCCAATTGGCATATTTACAGGTTTTCATTTTGATCGACTTCTGTTTTATTATAATGCAATTTATTATTTATTATTCTTATTTATGTTTTGTTTTTCCAAATTCCATGTCTAGCTAAACTTAGGTAATCGATATGTAGTAATAATTCGAATGGGATTTGATAACTCTTGTTTGAAAACTTTCTTTTCACAAAAATAATCTATGGTCTAAGTGTTTAAAATTGATTCACTGAATAAACTTCGTCGCGAAAGCGAGAACTTATTTAAAAGTAGTTTTGCCACGAAAGTGGGAAATTAATTAAGATACGAACCAACAAGCGAAAGCTGCGGTAAGGTCAGATAGTAAACACTAGGCATTTGTTTTAATAACAGCGAAAGCACTTTAAAACGAATTAGAACTTAGAGATTTCCAAAAAATGATTTTAACCCCGAACGGGATACGAAAGTGTACGTTCGGCCCTTAGGATTATGATTAGCGTCAATAACCTTCGTGAGACGAGAGTCTTCAAATCTCCATTTTCTGCTTAAATAAACTGTGAAAACTATTTCATACACCAGTAATTTATCAAATCCCTGAAGAACACATTTACTACGTATCGATTCAATTAATTAAAATATAAATAGTAATCTTAGTTCCCTTTTTAGTGACAAATCTTATTCCCTTAAACATATTCTACCTAGCTAAACATAGTAACTCCCGAGAACACTAGTTTGATTACGAGTCCCTGTGGGATCGATATCTTTTATTACTACGCGATAGACTGTGCACTTGCAGTTATTTGTATTAGACATAGAAAGTCGCGATCAGATGCAAACCAAAGGTGTTCCATTCCCCATTCTCATTAACAGAAGCAATTCGAACATTCATGCACTAATTTTCACAGAAAAACAGAGAGGGGTTTATTAACCTAACACAATTTTAGAAGCACATTCAAGGATCCCACAACATAATTGTACTGACATAAAAGCACAGAAGTAGAAGAACACAACAATAACAGTGCACAAACTGAAAGAAGAATAAACAAGAGAACATACCTTAGGATTGAAATTGAGGAATTCGCAGCAAGCAAAACAAGAGAGAAAATTGGGAGTGAATGTGAGAGTGAGGCAATGAAACGAGGCAAAGGGAGGTTAGGGTTTTCAGAATTGAAAATGTAACGGTTAATGGGCCCAGGTGACCCATCTCAAAGGCCTATTTTTTTTTAACTGATGTCGCACACTCGCCAGCAGAAAGCCAGCGAAGCTTCGCTGAGGCTCGCCAGGCGAATGCTCGCTGCCGTTCGCCAGGCGAATGTTAGCGAACATGACAATATATTTTAGGATCTGCTGCATTGCTCCACTTCACAAATCCACATCCAAACTTTCTCAAAAATGCATAAAATGAACAAAAACATGTAAATACTTACAATGTTGAGGTGCCTCTCAACAAGCGTTTGTTTAACATCGGATAAGCTCGACGATCCATGATGCTCACTCCGGAACATCTAGACGGAAACTACAACTTTTTCGGTCCAGAAGACCGCCAAGGTATACCTTCAACCGCTGACCATTCACTGTCCAGCTGTCCTTTTTCTCCAAATCCTCAATGACAACTGCCCCGAAAGTTTTTACCTCTTTAACACGGAATGGTCTAGACCACTTTGACTTTAATTTTCCCGGAAACAATCTTAACCTGGAATTGAACAATAGAACAAGCTCCCCGGCGCAAATTCCTTCTTACGGATCTTCTTATCATGGTATTCCTTCACTTTCTCCTTGTACAACCAACTTGAGTGGTATGCGGCATTGCACATCTCTTCCAACTCAAGAAGTTGCACCTTCCTCTTATCACCGGCCAACTCTTGATCAAAATTTAAAAATTTTAAGGCCCATAAGGCCTTGTGCTCCATTTCAACCGGTAAATGGTAAGTTTTGCCAAAAACCAATTGGAATGGAGTTAGCCCAATTGGAGCTTTATAGGCCGTGCGATACGCCCATAGAGCTTCATCCAACTTTTGCAACCAATCCTTCCTTGAGTTTGACACGGTTTTTTCCAAAATTCTTTTAATCTCTCTATTCGAGACCTCAGCCTGACCATTTGCCTGCGGGTAATACGGAGTCGTCACTTTATGCGTTACACCGTAATGTTGCAGAATTTTTTCTAACGGTGCATTGCAAAAATGTGACCCTCCGTCACTTATCAACACCCGAGGGGTTCCAAAACGGGAAAAAATATTTCTTTTTAAAAAGCTTATGACCGTTTTAGAATCCGCTCTTGGTGAGGCAATCGCCTCAACCCACTTATACACATAGTCAACTGCCACCAACAAGTATTTGTTTCCGAAAGAGGGTGGGAATGGTCCAACAAAGTCGATACCCCAACAATGAAACAATTCTACCTCTTGGATATTTTGAAGAGGCATGTCGTCTCTCTTTCCTATCCCACCACTCCTTTGACAAATGTCACAGTTTTGCGCATGACCATTTGCGTCTTTAAAAATAGAAGGCCAATAAAATCCTGATTGAAGGACTTTATTTGCCGTTCTAGCCCCATTAAAATGACCGCCATAAGGCGAGTTGTGACAGTGCCATAGAATAGTTTGGGCCTCATCACCCGTAACACACCTTCTTAATAAATTATCACCTCCCAGCTTAAATAGATAAGGGTCATCCCACACATAGTACTTGGCATCTGAGAGGAATTTCCTCTTTTGATTAGGATTTAGGTCGAGCGGCACAAAACCACTCGCCTTATGGTTTGCAAAATCCGCAAACCACGGCCTCACTTGAACTTTGAAGAGTTTTTCATCAAGAAACACTTCTCGGATTTCCTTTTCTAAGGTAGTCACCTCATCATTGACAAGGCGAGACAAATGATCTGCCACCACATTTTCCGACCCTTTTTTGTCTTTAATTTCTACATCAAATTCTTGCAACAAAAGGATCCACCGGATAAGCCTTTGCTTTGAATCCGGTTTGGTTAGCAGATATTTTATCGCCGCATGGTCGGTGTAAACAATAACTTTTGAGCCAATGAGATATGACCGAAATTTCTCAAGAGCATACACTATTGCAAGCAATTCTTTTTCTGTAGTGGCATAACTTACTTGGGCCTCATTAAGAACTTTGCTCGCATAGTGTATGGTATGAAAAAAATTTCTTTTCGTTGGCCTAACACCGCTCCAATAACATAGTCGCTAGCATCACACATTAGCTCAAAATTTAAATTCCAATTTGGAGCAACTATGATTGGAGCGGTGACCAATTTCTCTTTCAAAATCTCAAAAGCTTTTAAACATTCATCAGTTAGGAGAAATACCTGGTCTTTGGCAAGCAAATTACTCAAAGGTCTAGCCACCTTTGAGAAGTCTTTGATGAATCTCCGGTAGAAACCGGCATGCCCAAGAAAGCTTCGTATTCCCTTTAAGTTAGTCGGAGGAGGTAACTTCTCTATCACATCTACTTTAGCACGATCCACTTCGAGTTCTTTTGACGAGACTTTGTGGCCGAGAACAATCCCCTCCGTTACCATAAAGTGGCACTTCTCCCAATTTAGCACCAAATTAGTTCTCACACATCTTTCAAGCACAGTTTTCAAATTTTCCAAACATAAACCAAAGGATCCCCTAAACACCGAAAAGTCATCCATAAAAACCTCCATTGTCTTCTCTATAAGATCGGAAAAAATGGCTTGCATGCATCTTTGGAAAGTTGCCGGTGCATTACACAACCCAAAGGGCATTTTGCGGTAAGCGAAGATTCCAAAAGGACACGTGAAAGTCGTCTTCTCGTGATCGGCCGGGTCAACCGCAATTTGGTTGTACCCTGAATAGCCATCTAGAAAACAATAGAATTCTTGTCCCGAGAGTCTCTCTAGCATTTGGTCCATGAACGGAAGTGGGAAGTGGTCTTTCCGATTTGCGGTATTTAACCGCCTATAGTCTATGCACATCCTCCACCCCGTTGCTACTTTGGTAGGGATCAACTCATCTTGCTCATTACGAATAACGGTAATGCCCCCCTTCTTAGGAACCACATGCACCAGACTCACCCAAGGGCTATCCCAGATAGGGTAGATCATTCCCGCATCCAAAAGCTTTACAACTTCTTTCCTAACAACCTCTTTCATTGTAGGATTCAAGCGGCGTTGTGGTTGAGCCAGCAGCTTGAAATCCTCCTCCAATAAAATTTTGTGCATACAATAAGAAAGACTAATTCCTTTTAGATCGGAAAGAGTCCACCCCATCGCTTCTTCATTCTTTTTTAACACATCAATTAAAAGGGATTCTTCATTGTTTGTCAAACGGTTGCTAATGATAACCGGCTTTTCTTTGGTTTCATCTAGAAATGCATACATCAAATTGTTTCGTAACTCCTTCAATTCAATTATTGGCTTTTCATCCGTGACTTCCTTTTTCAAGACTTCTTCCTCTACTTCCCAAGGTTGCAACTCATTAAGACTATCGAGTTCTCTTAAACATTCATCAAGAGCTTCTTCTTCTTCAAGAGTGAAAACTTCGAAGGAGTCATTAAGGGCTAGCTCCATGGGAGTTATGTCATGAACATGTTTTCCAACTTCAAATGTGGCTTCTTCACCTACATCAATCCTAAAACTATCACGCTTGTCATTTGAGTGCTTCATTGCTTCAAAAAGGTCAAAAGTAACCTCTTCGTTTTGTACTCTCACCTTCATCAAACCGTCGTCTACATCAATCATCATCCGAGCGGTTTTCATGAAAGGTCTTCCGAGAATTAGAGGCGCATCATCGTCCTCCTCCATATCAATAACAATAAAATCCACCGGGAAGAAAAACTTGTCCACTTTTACCAACACGTCTTGAGCTACTCCATGAGGATGAGTAGTGGACTTATCGGCTAATTGTAACGTCATTCGGATGGCTTTAATCTCAATGTTGCCAAGATTTTTCACAATAGACAAAGGGATAATATTGATGCTTGACCCCAAATCGATTAACCCCTTTCCAACATAAACGTCACCAATGGTAACCGGCAATGTAACTCTCTCCGGATCAACTTCTTTTCTCGGTAGAGTACGTTGGATGATAGCGCTACAACTCGCATCAAGCACTATTGTTTCTAGTTCCGTATACCTCCGCTTCTTTGTAAGTATGTCCTTCATGAATTTGGCATACTTTGACATTTGTTCCAAAGCTTCGGCGAACGGAATATTGATTTGCAATTGTTTAAAAATATCCATGAACTGGGCGTAATGCCGTTCATTTTCTCTCCTAGATGGAGCATGTGGATAAGGTAAATTTTGAACCGGAGTAGTGCTCACTACCTCCTTCCCTCTAGATGCTCTAGGATTTCTTTCTCTTTTCTTCTTCACTTCATCCACCTTCACTTTTTCACTTTCATTATTTTCAACTACACCATTTGTTTTGTTTTCACTTTCAACCACTTTTTCTTTTTCAACTTCACCGTTTTTTTTCATTATTTTCTACTTCCTCCTCACTCCATTCACCAACTTCACCATCAAGTTTGTCATCAATTTTTTTCTCTACCTCTCTTTTTTCACTTTCGTCAACCAACTCTTTCCCACTTCTCGTCTTAATCGCCTTACAATGTTCCTTCGGATCTGTTTGTGTGTTTGCCGAGAAAGATGGTCCAGCTTGTTGTTCCGCTAATTGCTTAGCGAGTTGACCAACTTAAGTCTCAAGATTTTTTATCGCCGCGTCATTGCTTTTTTGATTCTCCATAGACATTTGCATGAATTGCGTCAATGTATCTTCTAGCTTAGAAGTTGCAACCGGCGGTTGTTGAGGTATATACGGATTTTGACGGCTAGAGTTACCACCCCCATAACTTTGGTTATTGTGGTAGTTACCTCTAGGTTGGTACCCTTGGTTTCCTTGATAGTTTTGTTGTTGTTGTTGTCGATGAGGATGTTGATATGGTTTTTGTTGTTGTGGATGTTGCCTCTGTTGGTAATCTCTTTGATAAGCCATGTAATTAACTTCTTCAAATCCGGAAGGAGGACAAAATCCGGTGTTATGTTCGCCCTTACAAAGCTCGCAACAAGCGATTTGTTTAACTTTTGATGGTTCTTTTAACTCTTTGATTTGTTGAGTTAATAGTTCCACTTGTTGTGAGATAAGCTTGTTTTGGGCTAGAATTGCATCATTCGTCCCTAACTCGAGCACACCCGGCTTTCTTTGAGTTACCCCTCGATTATGGTTCCCTTGGTGATCATTAAGCGCCATCTTATCAATAATTGCAATTGCATCATTGACACTTTTTGACATCAAAGATCCTCCCGCCGTAGCATCCAATAAGGTCTTGTGAACCGAAAGGAGTCCATTGCGGAAAATATGAACTTGAGTGAGCTCATCGAAACCGTGTCCTTTGCACTTTCTTAACATAGATTTGTAACGCTCCCAAGCTTCATTGAGTGATTCACTAGCTCCTTGAGAAAATACCGCAATCACAGTTTTAGCCTCCATGAACCGGTTATGTGGAAAGAACCGTTCAAGAAACTTCTCTTCTAAAAGATTCCAATCCTTCATGATTGTTGTCGATTGATCAAGATACCACTCCTTTGCTTTCCCAGTTAAGGAATGAGGGAATATTCTCCTTAACAATGACTCTTCGTCAGCTTCGGTAGCTCCCGTTGCGCCCGCAATCTCATAGAATTTTGTAAGATGAGTGAACGGATCCTCATGGTCTAATCCTGTGAAAGGATTTTGATAGACTAGAGCTAGGATTCCTGTTTTCATCTCAGCTTGCCTTTCATTCTGAAGATTCCGTGCAAACTGAGCTGTATGTCTTGGATTGTTCGTGCATGGAGTAGAAACTGGTGGTGGAGGTGGTGGTTCTGCCATAACTGGTGTAAAATATGGTGGTGGTGGTGTAGTAGAAGAACTTTGTCCTTGTTCTTGTCTTTGTTTAGCAAGTTGCCTCCTCCGTCTTGTTTTGTTGTTCAATCTTCTCGCGGTCTTTTCTATTTCTGGATCAAAAAGGAGTTGGTCCTCGGGAATCTGTCCTCGCATAAACAGAAGCAGAAGCTGCACACTAAACCACACAAATTAACAAGCACAAGTCAAAGATTCAAAACTAAAAATTCAACAACTATTTTGTTGAAGCGGTAAAGCAGCAAGCAAAAGATATTAAGTACCCAGTTTTGTCGTCTCCACAGGGATTAGTGCGATGTGAACGCCGTTCAATGATTTCTACATTTCTAAGCTTATTGTTCAAAAGTTTAGGTTTAAAAGGTTCAAGGAACCATAAATAAAAACATAAAATATAAAGTAAAGACGAAAATATAAACGGAGTCTTGTTGGGATTGGATTCCATCAATTGATAACACATGCATTCTTCTGATCAAATTAAACATAACGCAATCATTCATCTAATATCATCACGTATCACTCACGACAAAGCTTATCTCTAACGCGGCGTCGAGAGAACAACCGTGTTGTCTCATTGGTGATCTCTCACCCAACAAAAACACAACACAGAGCATTAAGATCTGATACTCACGTAAATGCAAAGCCTAAAACTATCTCTAGCATTTAGGACCTAATAGGCAATCATCCCAGATCCAGATCCGAAAAGTATATCTCTATCACGATTCAAATCAAAGATTAACAGGTAAACATGAATGAAACCCATATCAGATAAACAATTATTTTGCATAAAATACAATGATCAGAATACGTACACACGCTTAACCCTTTTTTCATGTATTCATCTAATCCGCCAAATGCCGGTGAACATCATTCTTCATCACTATTATCACATACCCAAACAATATCAGATTGATCCTACCCATGCTACCCATGCTACTTAATCAACATAATGTCGCTACTGCGAAAATCGGCGCCGGCTGAACAGAAGAGTCGCCACCGTGCGTTATTTATCCCAACGGAGGGAAAGGAAACGCTCGAGGTAAACCTACCGCAAAACTGGGAAAGGAATGGTCATCGCAACCAAAACCTGGATTCGGGAGTCGGTTACGCAAGGGGAAGGTATTAGCACCCCTCACGTCCGTCGTACTCGACGGGATCCACGCTTGTTTTCGGGATTGTTATTCTATCTATTCTACAGGTCAGGGGTTAAAAGAAAAGGAAATGACTCGGCAAAGTATCGCACTTTATGCCTACGTATTCCCGTCTGAAACGAGAAATTAGAGTCAACGTAGTTCGCCTACCTACGGGAAAGGAGGGGAAGGTTGCTCGCTAGGATATCGCATCCTATGCCTACGTACTTTCATACGGCATGAAAGATCAGAGCAAACGTAGTTCGGGCCACGTACGACACAAGTCTGTCTTGGTTGATTTTATTCCTTCTGAAAAAGGTTTTTGATTAACAGTCCAAGCGGACAAAAAATGACGTTTTGATGAGTTCACATTCTTTTACGGAAGAAGTGTCTTTTATTGTGTTTGAAAGATTTATTGTGTTTTTCTGTTTGTTTTTGAGGAAAAAGAGACAGAACTCTAACCTACGGTTGCGAAGGGAATTAGACTAACATAATGTTATCATGCATGGGTTAAGACCTAGTGTCTATCATGTTCCTCTCTTGCGCAGAGAGAAACAGAGACCCTAAGGGAATAGACGGAAACAAAAACAATAGCAGATATATACAGTAAACAGTAAAATGCATGGATGCAACAATACAAGCGAGGCAAGGGAGTCCCACTCAACCTCGAACCTAGAAAACAATAGGCAAAAGTGAACAGACTTCACTTTCAACCCAACAGGGTAAACAGCAAACAATACAGTCCAGAAAACCAATCAATACATCAAGAATGAAATACAGCAAAAACAGCCACAGCAGCTCTGAAACAACACCTACCTTCAAGTCATCTCCAATCAGCTACAAGCTTCAGCAAGCATCAATCCCCATCTCCACAGCTTTTCAGCAAGGTCTTGATCATTAATCTTCCATCTGCAATGGCTTTTCTTCAAGTCTCCATCTCCTAAGAGGGATATCAGTCAACAGGATGAAGTGTATGAATGTTAGACAGTCAATTACCTACCAAGGGTGGTTCATTAACTGTTAACATTATATAGACAATTTTCCCTCAAAAGTTCTATCTTTCAAGTACATTCACTGATCCTTCCAAAGGAAGGAGGTAGATATTTGAAAGAGACTTTGAATCATAGAGAAAGGATGGATGCAGACAAGGCATTCCATGTTTGGGAAACAAGCTTTCTAATCTAGAGCTCTGCCTAGCTCCTAAACCCTAATCTCCTCAACAGCTGCTAGCAGGAATCTCCTCTTCAACTCTGGAAGTTGGTCTTCAAGCTCTGGATCTCCAATGGCTTCATCATCACAAGTCTTCAGCTCTCCCAATCCCCCAGGCAATCCCAATACCCATACAGACAAACAATAATCCCCAGAGGGCACACCACACCAATCAATCAAATACAGACAGTATTATACCAATAGCAGTAGGGGAATCCTAGTGATTTCTAAGGGATATAATAACTACCCATAGTCCCTATAGTCCCATAGCTAAAGTATTCAATCTCTAAGTCCTAAGGGAAATGAACTAATTCATCTAAATTATCACTTAAACCCTAATTTTGTTCATGTTGTTCTCACCTAAACTAATCACCCAAAATTAACTTCTAAAAATGGGAACTAAATTGTATATACAAACTAATCTTGTCTACTAATCAACCTAAAAAGAATGGGTGAAAAATATTAAAGCAACTATTAGAACAAAAATTATCAAATTCATGTATGAAATGAAACACCTAAAATAGACATTTATTTGGAAAATATGGGAAAAATATCAAATAAAAAATAAAATGCAATTTTTATTTTTTATAATTTTCTAGACATCTTGAAGAAATTAATGCAAAAAGAATTATCAGGAAATAATGTTTTTTCAACTTGATATGATTTTTTTGAAAATGCATGAAAATGAAAAGAAATTAAAAATGAAATATAAAGAAATAGAGGGAGGAGGTGAAAATAGCAAGGCGCCCAGTTCAATCTCAGATGGGCCATGAAACCAGGGGTGTGGATATCAAAGTTACTAGGCCCATGCGCTTCAGCAAAATCAAATGAAAATTACCAGAAAAAGGAATAAGCCTTCGGTGCAAATAGCAGTAAAAACATGCGTATTTTATTGGGCCTATCCAAAGGGGGGTGGGGATAGAGATTCGGATCCAAGGCCCAGACGCTTCATAAGTGAAACGCAGCGTTTCACATTAAGTCTTTCCCTCCGTTATTCAACTTCAAATACCAACCGTTGGATGAGATGAAAAAGTCACACAATTGGAATGATCGAGCGGCCACGGGTCATCGTCCCAAAGATTTCTAGGGTTTTGCAGAATTTCATGAATACGATACCTTCATGCCCAAACCTTCCATCCTCTGGTTCTTCCTCGTTTCTCCATGAAAACAAAAAATGTAAACACCAAAATTGCTCCCCTCCTCACGTAGAACACAATTGTATCCATAGTTCTCAATATAACAGCCTAGAACTTCAAACCCGATAGGCATCACAATTCTGATCCACCATTTCCACCTGTGATCAATTACTCCAATTCTCTCTAAGTCTTGCCCTAAACTAATCCATGTCTTGCACTGATCATTACAAGCTATTCATTCAAGATTATCATGCAATATCCTAATAGTTACAAGCTTCAACAGTTCTTGCACTCCATTAACAACCTTCATGAAAACTCTCCAAACCTTGTGGAATTCATCATCTAACCTAACTTAACCATTCTAAGCTAACAAATCCCTAACATGCTAACTAAACCATGCAATTCGAGCAGAAATACCAACCTGGTTCAAAATGGAGAAACAGCTATGGAACTCCTTGATCCAATGCTTGCAGTGACTTGAAACTGATCCACACACTCCAACTTTGATTCTGTATGCAAAGATCTTGACTCAACCTTCTTGTATCATGTGATTCCAACTTCTTGCACCTTGGATGATGGAACTTGTATGGCACTATCCTTGCTCAATTCAGCCAAATTCTTGTGAGAATTGTAATCTATGAATGATGGTGATGAAGATCAGATCAAGAAATGTGGGAATTGATGGAGATTTGAGAGAGTTTGAGATGCTTTTGCAAATTGGAGAAAGTGTATGAAACTTGTGGTTTTGAGTAAGTGTGATCACCAACCATGGCATGAACCCTCTCATATCAATATATAGGTGAGAATAGAACCTCCTAGAAACTTGGAGAAACTTCCCTTGCACTTTTTCTTTTGGATTTGGCTTATGTATCTTCCATTACAAGTAACCATGGATAACTCCCAAAATGTGAACCAAGCTCAAAATTCTACTTTAGCCAATGTTCTCAAAATGATCTTTCCATTCAAAATGACCTATAATTTCACCTCATTTGGCCAAGATATGAAAAATCTCATTTTTTAGGTCATTTTTATTCATTAAATCCAACAATTTTGAAACCTTGTGCTATGAATCTTTCCAATATCTCATGGTCATTTTTCTAGACTCAAAATTTCATTTGGAACAAGTTTTATGTTGTTAAGTTTTCCATTTGAAGCTTCCTTGTATGAGTTTTGGGCATAGGCTTGAAATGACCTGTAATTCTCAGATGACCAAAATACCCTTTGCTTGCCAAGACCATAAGTAGAGTTATACAAATCATATGAAGGCATACCATACCATTATAGAAAGCTAAGACAATGAGGAACAACTCTTATGTTGACCATAAATTCATTTGAAATCTCCTTGAGGGGTAAAAATAGCTTGGAAGTCAAGTCACTTTCACAGACAAAATTTCAGATACCTCAGATGACCTGTAATTTGCAAGGACCATAACTTGAGTTCTATAAATCTCCTTGATGTCTTCCACCACTCAAATTAAAGGTATTGAGATCCTCTACAAGTTTCATGTTGGCCAAGGATCCATTTGAAGCTTGCATTTTGACTTATCTTGCTTGGAAATTTGACCTAAACTAGGGGATTTTACCTAGAAACCCTAATTTAGAAACTCCTCTTCTCCTTAATTTCTCTTGATTTCTTCTTAGCATAACAACACATCCTTATTCTTCATGTCAAATGATAAACCCCACATCTCTTCAATAGACCTTAATGCCTTTCAATCAATCAATTGACCTAGAGTTGACCTAGAGTTGACCCCCAGATGAAACCCTAGTTGACTGTCTTCAACTGCAATTCTTGTGATCACACCAATGACTTGTCTCCTTCTTCAAATGACTTTCTAAGTCCTCCAAGATGTCTAGATACTCCCCATGCTTAGCCCACAGCTCACAACTTACTTGTTGATCCTCAAAGACCCTCAGATAGGAGATGGATGCACTTGCTTGATCCATTGACTTGATAGCTTTCAAATTCTTTTCTGATGACTTGAATGAAATTGAAGCAGGATAATAACCTTTTGATGGGCCTCTAGAAATGAGAATAATGATTGGTCCCTTGTTGGATGACTTGCTATGCTTATGCTATGCAGATGGTTAGACTATATACATGCCTCTATATGCAAATGCTAATGATATTGAAACATAAACCAAGTGAAGAAAGGTTGGGCAAATTTTAGGGTGCAACAGCTGCCCCTATTCAAGCGACTTGGACCCAATTGGGTGAAGGGCCCGGAGCCTTCAGACATTCGCGGTACGAGGCGGTTGAATACTAAGAACCCAGAAATTTGCCAACCGCAGAAATAAACTGCACCACTGCCTGGGGAACGACATTCACTGCCTGGATATGACTGTTACGGCAACCCACTGATTTCGTAGCGACCGTGCTGGGGATTATTTGTCTGCATTTCATCAGGAATAAATCGTCCACGTTAGGAGTAAACTCTTGACCACGTTAGGAATAATATTGCCCACGTTAGGACTCACCCTTCCACGTAAGGAATCACAAATTGATATGTCCACGTCAGGACTCCAATTCTCCTACGGGAGGAATACTATATCAATCTTTCTTTCCACGTTAGGAATGTCATCTTTCCACGTAAGGAGCACCTCTTTTCCACGTTAGGAATGCAACTTTCTTTCCACGTAAGGAATACATCATCCACGTTAGGACCCGCCCTTCCATGTTAGGAACACAATCTCTTTTCCACGTAAGGAATCATTTTCTCTTTCCACGTAAGGAATACCATTTCTTCTGAATCCGTCCACGTCAGGACTAAACTCTTCCACGTCAGGAATAATCTCTTTCTTTCCACGTCAGGAATCAATCTTGATATATCCGCGTAAGGACTCAATCTTTCCATGTAAGGAGTAAACTCGTCTTTCCACGTAAGGAAACCATTTTTCTTCCACGTAAGGAATGCTCTTGATATATCCACGTAAGGACTCTGATCTTTCCACGTTAGGAATCCACGTAAGGAACTGAAACCTCTTTTTCCACGTAAGGAATAAACTCGTCCATGTTAGGAGTAACACCGTCCACGTAAGGAATCATCTCTTCTGCATCTGTCCACGTCAGGACTAAACTTTTCCACGTAAGGAAACAACTTTTTCTTTCCACGTAAGGAATCAACTTCTATCCACGTAAGGAATAAATCTTTCCACGTAAGGAATCATATTTTGATATGTCCACGTAAGGACTCATCTCTTTCCACGTAAGGAATACAATCTTCTTTGATCTGTCCACGTCAGGACTAAACTTTTCCACGCAAGGAAACAACTTCTCTTCCACGTAAGGAATATACCTGTCCACGTCAGGACCCACGTTTCGTCTTGATTTGTCCACGTCAGGACTCGCCTCTTGACTTAATGAGAAAATAAAACCTCGTCCACGTCAGGACTCGTGCACCTTCGACCCATTAGGGAAGTGAGACTTGTCCACGTCAGGACTCATATCTCAACCTACTGAAGTAATAGAACCTGTCCACGTCAGGACTTGCGCGTCTTCGACTTGCTGGGGAAATAAGACTTTGTCCACGTCAGGACTCCCACTTTGCCAACAACACGAAGAAGGATAAATTTGTCCACGTCAGGACTCTCGCATCTTGTCATCACAAAGGACTACAAACTTGTCCTTGTCAGGACGCACATTTCACCATCACGAATAAAGCTATCGGCTGGAAATAACTGGTCCACGTCAGGACACCAATACGAAGAGTAACCAACTTTGTCCCCGTCAGGACTTCACCTTCGATCAATACCAGGAGATCAAATCCGTCCACGTTAGGACTAACACATATCGTTACATTGAGGAAATATCCACGTCAGGACCCCACTTCTCTTAGCATACAAAAAAACCTGTCAATAAACCCGTCCACGTTAGGACTCATCCTTCCATTGGTCCGCAAACTTCTTATCACTGACGTTACAGCAACTTTGAGGCTGACTTTACTGGGGATACTTGGAAATCAAACTACTGGATGCCTGCTCTAATAACCGGCGGTAGCCTCTGAACTTCTGGTTCATGAAACCTTTTAATGCTGACGTAACAACAACTTTGAAGGAAACAATCCGCTGGTCGGACTAGAGAAACTCCAACAAGAAACCATGGCGGGGAATAAGTAACTCTGCTTGGGGACAAAGAGAAACTTATCCTGCTGACTCTGTGGGGAGTAGTGCCAAGGCTGACACTTCGTTGAATGTCTCCTGCCGAGACTTCGAATGTTCATTGATTCACCCGAGCGAGGGCTCTCTCTACCTGCGAGAGAAACAATACTTGAAACAAAAGGTTAGCCATCCTGGTTTATGCTTCTAACATGCGTATGTTTGATACTGACGCAATGCTCCAATCGACATGGAAATGCTACGCTTTTCATTTGGTGGATGCAAGTATGACACTATATGCCCATGCAAATGCAGACTCGAACTGCTGAGATACAGGAACTGCTTCAGCAAAATAAATGCTGAAGATAATGCCAACTCCGCTGGGGATAGCCAGATGCTACAAAATTATTCCAGCAAAAGAAATGCTGGAAGAGTGAAGTCAACTCTGCTGGGAAATTGGGAATCTAACCAAGCACCTTGTTGAGGTAACACCCTGCTGGGGAATACCAGATGCGCTTCTGCTGGAGAGTGAACTGATATCACACGGTATTCCGACAAAATAAATGCCGGGACACACCACCAACTCTTCCGGGGAGAGTCTTAATCTTCAAGTTCCACTGGGAGGAATGAAAATACTTGAGGAAAAGAACTCCACTGGGGATGGGACGATTCTCTTGGGGAAAATCCGCTGATTCCACTAGGGGAGAGTAAATGACCCTGCGGGGAAAGATGAACTTGTCTGAATACAGCTCACCGATATTAATCTTCTGAGGCTAACCCACTCTGCTTGGGATACAATGTCTGAACACAGCCTACAATCATGGAATTGCCAACTCTGCTGAGAATAAATGGCTTTGCTGGAGCATGTCCTTTGGATAAGCTACGACCAGCTGGGGAATTCTATCCTTCTTCAGGAAGAACATGCATGACCTGCGTAGGGGTCGAGTCTTTCGTTACCGCAATCTTTTGATCATCTTCCTCGCACGGCCATGAAACCTGCAACAACACAAACAAGACAAGACAAGCCTATGCAACCAAATCGATTCAGGTTAGTGACATTATTTTTAGTTAATTCAAAGCTTTTAGCAATTGTTGGCAAGGGCCAGTGATGTTATACACATGCTAGTTTCCATAAACTTAGGCGTTTTATCATGCACAAAACAGTAAAGAACTAGCGTCAAGTACTGAATAACATATTTTATTGATTGGGCCCCTGAATGGGCGGAGTTTTTGTACACGGGATGTAACTCCTGAAAAGAGGAAGCTACGCAAAGCAGATATACAAGTATGCATAAGAAGCATAAATATTCTGACAAATTAAATTTGTACACATGTCGGCAACGGGATGCAGACGAACACCACGAGCTGATCCTCCTATGACTCGCCCGACTCTAATGCTTCCCCGATATTCACACTTCCGAAGAGATTGTATCCGATAATCGACCCCTCAAATATATTCTCCCGCACCAATGCTCAAATGGTAGTATCAAATTCGGACCGCAGTCATTTGCTTTTCAAATCCCTAACTTTTGCGTGAACCGCCCTTTACGGGTTTTCAGTTCACCGGGATACCCCTTTTTGCTGAAGCCGCCCAGTGTAGGTTTTCAACTTCGCGGGTGTACATTTTTTCAATTTTATCCCTAACTTTTGCCCGAACCTTTCATTCTGTTTTTGGTTCGCCAGGATGCCCCATTTTTGCCTGGACTCTCTTTTTTCTGTCCAGCGGGTCAATTTTAAGCAAAGTATTTTTTAACTGCGTCCGAATTCACAGGCGACGTAAAGTCTTCACCGTTCATGGTGGACAACAACAACGCTCCTCCTGAAAAGACTTTTCTGACAACGTATGGCCCTTCATAGTTGGGGGTCCACTTGCCCCTGTGATCTGCCTGCGGCGGGAGAATCCTTTTCAGCACAAGGTCGCCCGTCTGAAAGCTTCGCGGATGTATCTTCTTGTCGTATGCTTTCTTCATTCGGCTCTGGTACAAACGACCGTATGCTAGAGAAGCTAGCCTCTTCTCGTCCATCAAACTCAATTGGTTCAACCTGTCTTTCACCCATTCTGCCTCATCTAGTTGGACATCTCGCAATACCCTCAGAGAAGGGATCTCAACTTCCAATGGTAGCACTGCTTCCATTCCGTATACTAACGAGAACGGGGTTGCCTCGGTTGATGTGCGTACCGTCGTACGATAACCGTGCAAAGCGAAAGGTAGCATCTCATGCCAATCCTTATAGGTCACCACCATTTTCTAAACGATCTTCTTGATATTCTTATTGGCCGCTTCGACAACACCATTCATCTTGGGTCGGTAAGGGGAGGAGTTGTGATGTTCGATCTTGAAATTCTGACAGAGCTCCTTCATCATTTTGTTGTTCAGGTTTGAACCGTTGTCCGTGATTATCCGCTCGGGAATCCCATATCGGCAAATGATATCTCTCTTGATGAACCTAGCCACCACTTGCTTCGTTACGTTTGCGTAAGACGCCGCTTCTACCCACTTGGTGAAATAATCGATTGCTACTAGGATGAACCGATGCCCGTTAGAAGCTGTCGGCTCGATCTTTCCAATCATATCGATCCCCCACATCGAGAATGGCCAAGGCGATGACATCACATTTAGAGGACTCGGAGGCACATGAATCTTATCAGCATAAATTTGGCACTTGTGGCACTTCCTCGCAAACTTGAAACAATCAGTTTCCATAGTCAGCCAAAAATAACCTGCTCGCAGCAGTTTTCTCGTCATAGCATGCCCACCAGCATGCGTACCAAATGTACCCTCATGTATTTCCTCCATGAGCAGCTTCGCCTCTTTCTCGTCTACACAACGCAACAGCACCAAATCGTGGTTTCTTCTGTATAAGACGCCATCCGGATTCAAATAGAAATTACCCGCTAATCTCCTGAGAGTCTTCTGATCTTGACTGGATGCCCCAGCCGGATACTCTTTATTCTTCAGGAAATTAAAGATGTCAAAATACCACGGTTTGTCGCTGGATGCTTCATCAATAGCAAATACGAAGGCTGGTCTGTCGAGTCGAGAGATAACGATTCGAGGAGCCTCGTTCCAGAAGTTGACCTTGTACATGGAAGACAAAGCGGCCAGGGCGTCAGCCATCTGATTCTCTGCCCGCGACACATGATGCAATTCAACTTTGTCGAAGAAAGGCAACAATCTCCTTGCATAATTCATGTAATGTATCAAGTTGGGCTGACGTGTCTCCCACTCTCCTTTGATCTGATTCACCACCAGAGCTGAGTCTCCGTATACGTCCAGATTCTTGATTCGCAAATCAATGGCTTCTTCAAGCCCCATTATACAAGCTTCGTATTCGGCTTCATTATTGGTAACAGTAAAGGTCAATCGGGCAGTAAACGGGATGTGCGACCCGTGTGGCGTAGTGATGATTGCCCCTATTCCGCTACCGTAAGCGTTCACAGCTCCGTCAAATATCATCTTCCATTTGGAACCCAACTCTGGTCCTTCGTCTGGCAACGGTTCTTCACAATCTTTCATCTTTAAGTACATGATATCCTCGTCAGGAAAATCAAACCTCATCGATTGGTAATCTTCAATAGGCTGCTCAGCCAAGTACTCAGACAGTACACTCCCCTTTATAGCCTTTTGCGAGACGTATTGGATGTCATATTCAATCAAGACCATCTGCCAACGGGCAATTCTCCATGACAACGCCTGCTTTTCGAATACATATTTGATAGGATCCATCTTCGAGATGAGCATGGTTGTATGATTCAGCATGTATTGCCTCAAACGCTTGGCGGCCCAGGCTAGCGTGCAACAAGTTTTCTCAAGCATTGAGTATCGAGATTCACAATCTGTAAATTTCTTACTCAAGTAATATATCGCATGCTCTTTTCTTCCTGTCTCGTCGTGTTGACCGAGAACACAACCCATGCTTCCCTCAAGAACCGTCAAGTACATGATCAAGGGTCTGCCCGCCACTGGGGGTATCAAAATAGGAGGCTCCTGCAAATACTGCTTTATTTTATCGAACGCCTTTTGACAGTTTTCGTTCCATGTTACAGCTTGATCTTTCTTTAACAGCTTGAATAATGGTTCACACGTAGCAGTTAGATGAGATATGAACTGGGCGATGTAGTTCAACCTCCCTAAAAACCCGCGCACCTCTTTCTCTGTTTTAGGCGTCGGCATCTCCTGAATTGCTTTTATTTTAGCAGGATCCACCTCTATTCCTCTTTCGCTTACGATAAACCCCAGCAGCTTACCCGATCTCACCCCGAAGGTGCATTTGTTAGGGTTCAGTCTCAGCCTGAACTTCCTAAGCCTCTTAAATAACTTCAGCAGATTCACCAGATGCTCTTCCTCTGTCTGGGATTTGGCAATCATATCGTCAACATAAACTTCGATCTCTTTATGCATCATATCATGGAAAAGTGTCGTCATCGCACGCTGATATGTTGCCCCAGCATTTTTCAAGCCAAAGGGCATCACTTTGTAGCAAAATGTTCCCCAAGGCGTTATGAAAGTAGTCTTCTCCATATCCTCTGGCGCCATTTTAATCTGATTATAGCCTGAAAAGCCATCCATGAAGGAGAATACGGAGTATTGAGCAGTATTATCAACTAGCACGTCAATATGAGGAAGCGGAAAATCGTCTTTTGGGCTTGCTTTATTCAAATCTCTATAATCCACGCACATTCGAACCTTGCCGTCTTTCTTTGGCACTAGTACGATGTTAGCAACCCATGAGGGATATTTTGTCACAGCCAGGAAACCAGCGTCCCACTGTTTTTGAACTTCCTCTTTGATCTTTACTGCCATGTCTGGTCGAGTTCTGCGAAGCTTTTGTTTGACCGGCGGGCATTCTTCTTTCAGTGGCAGACGGTGCACAACCATATCTGTATCGAGCCCTGGCATATCTTCATACGACCAAGCGAATACATCACTATACTCTCGGAGCATTTCAACCAGCCTTCGCTTGATACCGCTCTGCAGTGCGGCTCCGATACGAATATTCTTCTCAACTCCTTCTGACCCCAAGTTGATAATCTCGATGACCTCTTCGTGAGGCAGAATGACTCTTTCCTCTTGCTTCACCAACCAAGACAGCTCTTCAGGAACGTCACTATCTTCGACAACCTCTTCTTCGGCCTGAAATATCGGATGCTCAAAGTCGGGACGAGTCATAGGTGGTTCAAGGATGTCGTCTAAAAATGTTATCCTGCAAAAGGAATGGTTAAGTGCTTCAAAATGCGTATAAAGCGAATAACCACGTTACCATTTTATTGAAAAATACAAAACAAGAAAGACAGAGATTACAGCATTTGCACATGAAAAACGCCATTTATTTAATGATTAACACGCAATGTTCATAACAACACAACCCTAAGCAAATCACGATGCCCCGGGCAAGACATCAGATTATTCAACAATTAATAAAGCAAAGCATTACTGTTTAAGAGTCACAGGAACAAGCTCCTGAATAGACCAGTTGCACAATCCCTGTCCTGGCGTGCTTGGCTGAATCCAGGCATCCATATCACAGTCGCTGTCTCCTTCGTCAGACTCCGAAGCAGCATTGACGGTTTCATGACATACTCCACTGGCAGAGATGGTTATTGGCCCTCTGAAATGGGGTGCTCCCACAACAGGTGTTGACGACGACGATTGGTATCCCAGCCCGAACCGGTCCATCTTTACAGGAATATCTAGCACCTTGCCCCAGCCCTTTGCTTCTCCTGCCTCCACCAGAGCTTGAGCCTCTTTATACGACGAAACGGCTATCTCTGACACTTTGCTAGGCCCGGGACCTTTGTCCTTGATACGCAAACCTTCAAATGCCTGACAGGGTGTTTCGTGGATCTCTCCGTCGACCTCCACATATTTAAATGACGACAGATGGCTGACCAGGATGTCTTCTTCTCCACATACAGTGACTACGCTGTCTCCGACCATATATTTCAACTTCTGATGCAGGGTAGACGTGACTGCCCCAGCCCCATGAATCCAGGGTCTTCCGAGCAGATAGCTATACGCAGGCTGTATATCCATGATATAAAATTCTGTTGCAAACACCTCCGGCCCTACCTGCAGAGGCAATGTTATCGATCCAAAGACGGTTCTCCGCGTGCCATCAAACGCTCTGACTACCAAGTCACTGGGCGTGCACAGGATTCCCCTGACATCTAGCTTCATCATCACTTTCTTGGGCAGCACATTCAAAGACGATCCGGTGTCGACCAATACATGCAACATTACTGATCCTCTACATTCGACAGATATGTGCAGCGCCATATTATGATCTCTCCCTTTAGGGGTCAAATCAAAGTCGGTAAAGCCCAAGTTGTGGCCTGCATTCACATGTGCCAACACTCCTTCCAGCTGATTTACAGAGACGTCTTGGGGTACAAAAGAAGTATCCAGGACTTTCAACAAAGCATTTCTGTGAGCTTCAGAACATAAGAGCAACGACAGGATAGATATCTTGGAGGGCGTCTGTTGCAGATGCTCCACAATCTTATAATCACTTTTTCGAATCAAGCGCATGAACTCTTCTACGTCTTTCGATGCCGCTTCTTTTTCGCTGGCTTGCACTGGGACATTCTCAACCATCTTCCCTTTTCCTTTTGCTAGTCTTTCGGCCTCCACTTCAGGTGATATAAAGATCCTACCACTCCTTGTCATACCTCCTGAACCAACAACGTTGTCTACAGTCTCGGCTGGCTGCTTATTAACATCAATCTTTATCCCGTCACAATACACCTCCAACCCATAGGACCATGGGACTGCCTTTGTGTTCTCGTACGGGATTGGTTCGGCCTTAGTTATGGTGATCGGTGGTCGCTGAGCCGGTGCTGATATAGTGATTGTCTTCCGAGGAATCGTTACAGTGGCCACATCACTCTGATCCTCTGCTACCGCCCCTGCAGGCTCTTCAGTCGCTGCTCGGTCAAACTGCAATGTGCCTCCATCAATTAAAGCCTGAATGCCTTTCTTCAAATCATCACACCCCCCAGCTAGGGTCCAGCATTCTAAGCAATACTCGTCACATCCTGGATAAACACCCCCTTGCAACAATCTGCTTTTTATCTCGCTCAGTGGCGTCTTTAAATCGTCGACATTCATAATCAGATTCAACCCTTCCTCAGTCAGGATGGCGTTTGCCCCATGATTAGGCATGGGTTTCTGCACTATATTCGGACCTGCCGTTCCGAAATTGATAGTCTTATTGTCCAAAAGATCCTGCACAACATGCTTAAAAGCATGGCAACCCTCTATATCGTGGCCCGGAGCCCTAGAATGAAACTCACAGTGCCTGCTTGCATCGTAACCATACGGAGGAGTTCCCGTTATCGGTGCCAGAGTCCTCTTATCTATCAAATTTAGACCCAACAGCGTCTGCAACAAATCTGCATAGGTTGAGGGAGGCTTCTCAAACACTCTTCTTGGGTTACCACCCTGGAATCTTCGCTGAGCCTGCTGTGCCCCCTGCTGCGGCTGTTGCTGCTGCTGTGGCTGTTGCTGCTGCTGCATCGGCTGCTGCTGAAACGGTTGTTGTTGCTGAAATGGTTGTTGCTGATACGGGATAGCAACACTCGCCACCTGCTGCGGCTGATGATATTGGTTCCGACCTCTGCCTCGGCCTCGGTGTTGCACCCTAGAATTTGCCCAACCTTATTCACTTGGTTTATGTTTCAATATCATTAGCATTTGCATATAGAGGCATGTACATAGACTAACCATCTGCATAGCATAAGCATAACAAGTCATTCAATAGGGGACCAATCATTATTCTCATCTCTAGAGGCCTATCAAGAGATTATTATCCTAATTCTATCTCATTCAAATCATCAGAAAAGAATTTGAGAGCAGAAAGTTCAGCAGATCAAGCCTTGAGTCTAGCCCCTATCTGAGGGTATCTGAGGGTCAACAAGGGGGTTGTGAGCTGTGAATGGAAGGCATGGAGAGCATCTAGACATCATGAGAGGACTTAGAAAGTCATTTGGAGAAGAAAACAAGTTATTGAGGTGATCACAAGAATTGCAGTTGAAGACAGTCAACTAGGGTTTCATCTGGGTCAACCCTAGGTCAACCCTAGGTCAATTAACTGATTGAAAGGCATTAAGGGCTATTGGAGAAATGTGGGGTCCATCATTTGACATGGAGAATAAGGATATGTTGTTGTGCTAAGAAGAATTCAAGAGAAATCAAGAAGAAGAGGAGTTTCTAAATTGGGGTTTCTGTGTAAAATCCCCTGATTTAGGTCAAATTTCCAAGCAAGATAAGTCAAAATGCAAGCTTCAGATGGCTTCTTGGCCAACATGAAACTTTTAGAGGATCTCAAGACCTTTAATTTGAGTGGTGGAAGACATCAAGGAGATTTATAGAACTCAAGTTATGGTCCTTGCAAGTTACAGGTCATCAGAGGTATCTGAAATTTTGTCTGTGAAAGTGACTTGACTTCCAAGCTAGTTTTACCCCTCAAGGAGATTTCAAATGAATTTCTGGTCAACATAAGAATTGTTCCTAATTGTCTTAGCTTTATAGAATGGTATAGTATGCCTTCATATGATGTGTGGAACTCAACTTATGGTCTTGGCAAGCAAAGGGTATTTTGGTCATTTGTGAATTACAGGTCATTTTAACCTATGTCCAAAACTCATACAAGGAGGCTTCAAATGGAAAAACTTACAACATCAAACTTGCTCCAAATAACATTTTGAGTCTAGAAAGGTGACAATGAGAGATTGCAAATGTCCATAGCACAAGGTTTCAAAATTGGTGAATTTAATGAAGGAAAATGGCTTAAAAAATGATATTTTTCATATCTTGGCCAAATGATGCAAAATTATAGGTCATTTTGAATGGAAAAGGCATTCTAAAGACATTGGATAAAGTGGAATTTTGAGCTTAGGTCATAATTTGTGAGTTATCCATGGTTTCTTGAATTGAAAGTAACATAATCCAAATTGAAAGGGAAAGGTAAGGGAAACTTCTCCAAGTTTCTAGGAGGTTCTAATGCAACCTATATATTCATGCAAGCTGATTCATGCAAGGGTTGGTGCTCCCATTTGTCCAAAATCTCCATTTTCATCCACTTTCTCATTCTTGTATAAGCTTCTCAAACTCCACCAATCTCTCACAAAACTTCAACATTCTTGATTCAACCTTCATCATCATCACACAAAGGACAGAATCCACACATTTCTTTGGCAAATTGAGCAAGGAATTGTGCTATTCATCATCATCATTCAAAGTGCAAGAACCTTGGAACTAGAAGATTCAAAGCTTTGGAGCCTCTCTGATTGCATACAGAACTCATCTCCAAGATCACTGATCAATTTCCCCTCCTTTCAAGCATTGGATCAAGTGTATTCCATAACTGTTTTCAGCATCATAACAGGTTGGTAACCTCATTCGAATTGCATAATTTAATGAGAATTTTAGGGAATTGTTAGTATAGACTGGTTAGGATAAGTGAGATGATTGATTTTGATAAGTTTGAGCAAGTTTCATGGACATTGATCATGGTGCACCAATTCTGGTGAGGCTTAGAATGTCAAAAAATTGTGAGAGATAATCTTGGAGTGAGTGCTTAAAATGATCAGGGTGAGTTGTAGGTTAGTTTAGGATGAGTTCCAGAGAGAATTGAGAGGATAAATATCAGTTGGAGAATGATGGATCAGACCTGTTGCACCTATCGAATTGCATTATTGATTGAGTTTTAGAAGAAGATAATGGCATGGCTGTGTAGAGGGAAGAGAATGGAGTGTTTTTGGTTTTTACATTGAGAGCTTTCATGGAGGATTGAGGGAGAACAGGGAAGTGGAAAGTCCATGCACGATGGTGAAGTTGCAGAAACCCTAGGGTTTCTAAGGTTGAAGATGAAGCCAGAGCCACACGATCCAGGGTTTGACTTGGACTTGGGATGTAATCTGATGGCTGTGGTTTAAAGTTCAAAACGGAGGGAAGCTTCAAAAATGAAACGCAGCGTTTCATTAAGTGGGGGGATTGGGCTCAGAGCGCTATCTACACCCTCCATTTTAATAAGCCCAATGCACTGAACGTGTTTTCCTTGCTATTCTCACCCCCTCCCTCTATTTCTTTATATTTTCTTTCTATTTTCTTCATTTTTTTCATTCATTTAAAAAATTCATAACAAATAGAAAAATCATTATTTTTAATTCATTCTTTTTGCATATTTTTCTTTAAAATGTCTAGAAAATTATAAAAAATAAAAATGGCATTTTATTTTTTATTTGATATTTTTCCCATATTTTCTAAATAAATAACATTTTAAATGGTTTCATTTCATACATGATTTTATTAATTTTTGTTCTATTAGATACTTTCATATTTTTCATCCATTCTTTTTAGGTTGTTTAGGTTAGACATTAAACTTGTAGACTCAATTTAGTTCCCATTTTTTAGAATTAAATTTAGGTGCTTAATATAGGCTTGAACAACATGGATAAAATTAGGGTTTTAGGTGATGACTTAGGAGGCTTGATTCTTTTCCTTAGGACTTAGGGTTTGATTAGTTTAGTTATGGGACTATAGGGGCTATGGGTAGTTATTAGATCCCCTTAGAAAAGTCAGGATTCCCCTACTGCTATTAACATGCTGTATATCTGATTGATTGGTGTGGTGTGCCCTCTGGGGATTATTGCTTGCTTGTGTGGGTATTGGGATTGTCTGGGGACTTGGGAGATTGAAGACTTGAGGAGATGAAGACCATTGGAGATCCAGAGATTGAAGAGCAATTGCCAGAGTTGAAGAGGAGGTTCTTGTTAGCAGCTGCTGAGGAAACTAGGGTTTAGGAGCTAGGCAGAGCTCTAGATTAGAAAGCTTGCTTCTCAAACATAGATGGCTTTGTTTGCCTCTATCCTTTCTCTATGATTCAAAGTCTCTTTCAAATATCCACCTCCTTCCTTTGGAAGGACCAGTGAATATATTTGAAAGATAGAACTTTTGAGAGGAAACTTTCTGTTTAATGTTAACAGTTGATGAACCACCCTTGGTAGGTAATTAACTGTCTAACATTCATTCACCTCATCTGGTTGACTGATGTTCATCCTAGAGCCGGAGACTTGAAGAAAAGCCATTGTAGATGGAAGACAGATGATCAAAGCCCTTGCCTGAAGGCTATGAAGATGGAGATTAATGCTTGTTGAAGCCTATAAATGATTAGAGATTACTTGAAGCCAGATGTTGATTCAGAGCTGCTGATGCTGTTTCTTTTGCTGTTGTATTTCATTGCTGATGTATTGATTGGTTTTCTGGACTGTATTGTTTGTTGTTTACCCTGTTGGGTTGAAAGTGAAGCCTGTTCACTTTTGCCTATTGTTTTTTAGGTTCGAGGTTGAGTGGGACTCCCTTGCCTCGCTTGTACTGTTGCACCCATGCATTTTACTGTTTTACTGTATATAGCTGATATTGTTTCTGTTTCCGTCTATTCCCTTAGGATCTCTGTTTCTCTCTGTGCAAGAGAGGAGCATGATAGACACTAGGTCTTAACCCATGCATGATAACATTAGGTTAGTTTGTTTCCCTTCGCAACCGTAGGTTAGAGTTCTGTCTCTTTCTTCCTCAAAACAAACAGAAAAATACAATAAAATTGCAAACACAATAAAAGACACTTCTTCCGTAAAAGAATGTGAACTCATCAAAACGTCATTTTTGTCCGCTGGGACTGTTAATCAGAAAAACCTTTTTCAGAAGGAATAAAATCAACCAAGACAGACTTGTGTCGTACGTGGCCCGAACTACGTTTGCTCTGATCTTTCATGCTGTATGAAAGTACGTAGGCATAGGATGCGATATCCTAGCGAGCAACCTTCCCCTCCTTTCCCGTAGGCAGGCGAACTACGTTGACTCTGATTTCTCGTTCCAGACGGGAATACGTAGGCATAAAGTGCGATACTTTGCCGAGTCATTTTTATTTTCATTCTATTTTCTTTTTAACCCTCGACCCATAGTTTAGATAGAATAATAATCCACACCCGAAAACAAGCGTGGATCCCGTCGAGTACGACGGACGTGAGGGGTGCTAATACCTTCCCCTTGCGTAACCGACTCCCGAACCCAGGTTTTGGTTGCGATGACCATACCTTTCCCGTGTTGTGCGAGGTTTACTCTGAGCGTTCCCTTTCCCTCCCGTGGGATAAATGACGCACGGTGGCGACTCTTCTGTTCAGCCGGCGCCGATTTTCGCAGTAGCGACAGCTGGCGACTCTGCTGGGGATTCAACGTCCCCTGGCTGCTAAGAACTGCAATAGTTCTTATGCATTTGGGATCCAACGTCCCTTAAGAGAGTCAATCCTAACGCTTGTTTTCCCGTCGAGGATTTTGTATGGATTTATATTTCTGACCTTTATTTTCAGCTTTGTATATATGGATTATTATTGCTGTATCTTGGGGTGTGACGGGTGTTCTGATATTGAGAGATAAGCCGGACCTGGGCTTGAGTGCACTTAGAATTAGAGTAGAAAGTAGTGGGCGCGTGCCGGCTTTGCTTGCATTAGTATCTCATGAAATCTACACTCGGACGAGGTTCTTCTGGTTGGCTTCTTTTTCTACCCTTTGGGTCGAAGGGGTTGTTGGTCAGCTGAATTGTCGACTCCGGGAACCGATCACTTGGAAGTTGGCTAAGTGAAGCCTCTTCAGGATTTGATGATGCCACTCCTTCTGGGAATCGTATCATCAACCCTGAAAGTCTGTGACGCCGACGACCGCATAGGATGCCATACCTTTGTCAGTTACTAGGACATCCACCTGTGAGGGGGTTTGGGATTATGCAGGAAACTAGACCTTCAGCCTACCGGTTATTTCTTGATCAGAGATCCTGGGTATTTATGGAGAGTTAGGAGGTCTGTCAGAGACCATTTGGAGATGTGTTCTGAGGTCTGTCAGAGACTAGTTGGAGGTATGTTCCGAGGTCTGTCAGAGACCAGTTGGAGAGTTCTGAGGTCTGCCAGAGACCAGTTGGAGTTATGGTTTGAGGTCTGTCAGAGACCAGTGTTGGAGCTTTGTTTTAGGTCTATCTGAGACCAGGGCTTGAGGACTTCTGGACGGTCTATCTGAGACCTTTCTTGATTGGGTTCAGGCTATTCAGCTACAGCTTTGGTCCCTGTTGCATGTTACTTGCATTGCATTGCCTGCATATCCATCGTCACTTGCATTTTACTAACATGTGTCTGTGCTGCAGGTGCATTTGCATATTCCCCGGTTCTAGTGCCCAGACTTCTGAGTATTGACTATGGCTGGTTTGAGGAAAACAGTTGCGTATAAGCTGCCTTCACCTGATAATACTTCTTTGCTTGGTCTGGTATCTCTTGCTGATGAGGAGGTTAGAAGGAGCTTCAGAATGAGTCATGGGAGATTACTGAGATTAGTCTGCAAGCCCACGGCTGATGAGATGAACGGGCTATACACCTTGATGCAGTTCTATGACCCCGCATTGAGATGCTTTACTTTTGCTGACTTCATTCTAGGGCCTACCATTGAGGAGTATGTGGAGTTTACTGAGCTTCCCGTGCAGAACAAGGTTCCCTTTATTCACTCTACTGCTGAGCCCAAGTTGGAGGACTTAGCCAAAGCCTTGCACATGAATGCTGCTGAGTTGTTGGTGACTTCTTGGCTTGGGGTTCCCGGTTTCTCTCTAGATTTTCTGGTTGGCAAGGCTCAAGAGTACGCCAAGAACGGTTGTTGGGTGGTTTTCAATGCTATTTTGGCTTTATGCATTTATGGAATCGTGCTGTTTCCCAACTTGCCCAACTTTGTAGATCTGGATGCTTTCTATCTGTTTGTTGCAGGCAACCCAGTGCCAACGTTGATCGGAGACTTCTATCATTCATTGCACTACAAGAACGAAAACCGAAGGGGAAAAGTTGTTTACTGCTGTACTCCTCTATTGAATATGTGGTTCAAAAGTCATCTCCCCATGAAGGGACCATTTGTAGACAGTGCAACCTCAGCCAGTTGGTCAGAGCGCCTGATGAGGCTATATTCCGAAGACGTTGTGTGGTTTGATCGAGACCTGTTGGGATCTGAACTTATCTTCAGTTGTTCGGGGTACCCTAACGTCCCGTTGATTGGAAGGAAAGGGTGTATCAACTACAACCCATCTCTGTTCGTCCGTCAGTTCGGATACGCCCTGAAGAACCCGCCAAAGGAGGAGGAAGTACAGGAATCTTTGTACTTCACCGGAGACGTGAAGGGGGAGTTATTAGCCAAGTTGCAACATGCCTGGACACGTATTAACCGCAGAGGGAAGCCGTTGTTAGGAAAGAATGACTGTCAAGCCTATGCCCCTTACAAGGTTTGGATCCAGGAAAGAGCAAGTCAGTTGTTAATGCCGTTTCCAGCTGTACCCGTCATTGCTCCTATTCCGGCAGAAGAACCAACTACTGTCTCTAGGGAGGTCTACGAGCAAGTTGTGAAGGAAAAGGAAGCCTTGATGAAGATCAACGAAGGGTTAGAGCAAGAGCTAGCTCAAGTACGCAGTGAGAAAAACAAGGCCGTATATGCTTTCCAACAACAAATCGAGCTGTTAAACAGGTTAGGGGCTGAGTTGACTGAGGAAAAGAAAAAGCGTGAACGACTGGGGCAAGAGTTCAGAAGCTCCCATGACATGCTGGAAGCCAAAAAGAAGGCGCTTGACGCGGCACACCGAGAAATCTCCTCTTGCAATAAGACTTGGAACGCTACACTCACCAACAATAAGAAGAGGGAAGATAAGTTGAAACAGCAAATCTCCGACCTCGAAGAGAGGTTGAAGTCTAGCATCAAGAAGTGTGAGGAAGAAGTGATGACCCGGTATAGTGTCCAGCATGCACTGAACAAGGCAATCAAATCCAGAGATGAAGCGGTGTCTCAGAAGCGAAAGCTCGAAGATTGCTTCGGAGAAGCAACATGGGAAGAAACTGCTGAAGACGTGCGCCGTGTTCTTAAGAAGAGAAACCAACTTGTTGAAGGGCTGCTTGATCGACCAAGTCACCCAGAGACCAAGAAGTTGATAGAAGAGTACCAGACTTTCGGGAGGATTTGATCATTTCATGTAGTAACTTGTAGTAACTTGTATGCTTTACTTGCATAAGTGCTGAGCATCACCAGGATTGTTGGTTGAGGTCATGCCTTCTTATCATACTTTCAGCGACATTGTA
This sequence comes from Lathyrus sativus, assembly GCA_963859935.3. Taxonomy (NCBI): domain Eukaryota; kingdom Viridiplantae; phylum Streptophyta; class Magnoliopsida; order Fabales; family Fabaceae; genus Lathyrus; species Lathyrus sativus. The sequence continues at coordinate 414,009,849 of OZ012741.1, read as the reverse complement.
TTCGGGTTTCTCAGCAATATATAAGGCTTTCTATGATTCAGCTCCAATATTCCTGTTGTTAACACTGTCACTGCACAGGCACCTTCACACTAGAACTGGGGGAATGAATTTCCCTAAAGCACAGACACATTGCATTGCATTCATATTCATATTGCATTACAGGTAATCTTCGAGTAAGTGTCTTATTTACTGCTTTTTAACAGGTACTTTCCAGGATTGCAGGTCAACACCCGCACCGCTATTCTACCCGCACCAACTGCCGAAGAATCATGGATCAAATGTAGAACGAGATGCAAGACGTGCGCGAGAAGCTCGCTCTCTTTATGCAGACCATGGAAGCTATTGCGAAAGGGCAGGAGAATTTGCAGGCCATGGTCCAGCCTCTGTTGGCTCGAAATGCTGGTCACGGTAATGAAGATCATCAGTCCGTACGGGTCGATACTGTTCATGGAGACGGTACTCCCACGCCAGTGGCTCCGCCTGTAATCAATACACCTGCTGCTAATGTCAACAACGCTACCGCTGCTGCAAATGGTAACGTCGGAGTTGGAAATGAGACTGCTGTCCATAATGTTGGGCTGGGTGATGTCAATTTGGGAGATAATCTAGGCGGCAACGGCTTCGTCAATACTGGATTCGGATTCAACGATCAGGGATTCGATAACACTGGCAAGTATGGCTTTAATGCTCAAGGCTTTGGGCAAGATGGTTATGGTGTGGCCAATCAGGGCTACGGAGGCTTTGGAAATGGAAACGGCGCAGGGTTTATGGCTTTTGGCCCTGCTGGAGGTGTTCAAGGGTACGGCAGCAGAGGCCGAGGTCCGGGGATGAATCAGATCAGAACTGGACGTAATAATGGATATGACGGGTATGGGGCTGGAAACGGTATGTGGCAAGAGGATCAGCAGGAGGACGCTTTCTCCGGCGGAGGTTTCGAAGGGCCGATGGATGATTCCCAGAAGATCAGAATGTTGGAAGAGCAAATGAGGGGAGTCCTAAACCAAAGTGCTGTGGGTTTGGACATGGCAACAATGGGGCTGGTACCTGGCTTGAGGGTGCCAATCAAATTCAAAGCTCCTGCGTTCGACAAGTATAAAGGAGACACATGTCCAAAAGTGCACGTACGAGCTTATTACAGAAAGATGTCTGCATACTCAACTGATGAAAGAATGCTAATGCATTTCTTTCAGGATAGTCTGTCGGGTCCTTCCCTAGAGTGGTACATGGGGCTGGAGCCAACTGATATCAAGACATGGAAGCAATTAGCAGAGGCATTTGTAGCTCACTACAAGTATAACAGCGACTTGGCACCCAATCGGGTCCAGTTGGCGGGACTGTCGCAGAAGAAGGGGGAGAGCTTTAAAGAGTACGCGCAAAGGTGGCGTGATATGGCTGCCAGGGTCCGTCCTCCGGTAGAAGATAAGGAAATAAATGACATGTTTGTCGGCACATTCACAGGGCTGTTTCATAACTTGCTGTTTCATACGTCTCTGGCCAGTTTTTCAGACCTAATTCTGATGGGAGAAAAGATTGAACGTAACATCAAGCAAGGAAAGTTCCAAGTCGAGGAATCAACTGCATCTGGCAGTAATAGGAAAGCTTTTGGTGGGCGCCGTCAGGGCGAGGCAAGCGCAGTATTTGGAGGCCGAGGCAGGGGACGAGGCCAATATCGTCAGCCGCAGCAGGTGGCGAGTGTTACTATCCCGTATCAACAAACACCACTCCAGCAACAACCACCGGTTCAGCAACAGCCAATGCAACAGCAGCAGCAGCCTCAGCAGGGGGCACAACAAGCTCAGCGAAGATTCCAGGGTAATAAACCGAGAAGGGTGTTTGGGATTAAACCTGGTAGAGAAAAGAACCCTGGCACCGATAACGGGAGCTCCCCCGTTTGGTTACGATGCAAGCCGACACTGTGAGTTTCATTCTGGAGCCCCGGGTCACGATATAGAAGGTTGCCATGCTTTTAAGCATGTTGTGCAGGATCTTTTGGACAACAAGACTATCAATTTCGGAACGGCAGGTCCGAATATAGTGCATAAACCCATGCCTAATCACGGGGCAAACGCCATTCTAACGGAGGAAGGGTTGAATCTGATTATGAATGTTGAAGACTTGAAGACGCCGCTGAGCGAGATAAAGAGCCGACTGTTACAAGGGGGTGTTTACCCAGGATGTAACGAGTATTGCTTAGACTGTTGGACCCTAGCTGGAGGGTGTGATGATTTGAAGAAGGGCATTCAGGCTTTGATCGATGAAGGCATATTGCAGTTTGACCAAGCAGCCACTGAAGAGCCCACAGGGGCAGTAGCAGATAATCAGAATGATGTGGCCACTGTGACAATTCCTCGGAAGACGATCACTATTGCAGCACCAGCTCAGCGCCCACCGATCACCATAACTAAGGCCGGGCCAATCCCGTACGAGAACACGAAAGCAGTCCCATGGTCGTATGGGTTGGAAGTATATTGTGACGGGATAAAAATTGATGTTAACAAGCAGCCAGCCGAGACTGTGGATAACGTTGTTGGTTCGGGAGGTATGACGAGGAGTGGTAGGATCTTTATATCCCCCAAAGTGGAGGCCGAAAGACTAGCGAAAGGAAAAGGGAAAGCAGTTGAGAATGTTCCGGTACAAGCAAGTGACAAAGAATCGGCATCGAAAGAAGTAGAAGAGTTCATGCGCTTGATTCGGAAAAGTGATTATAAGATTGTGGAGCATCTGCAGCAGACACCGTCCAAAATATCTATCCTGTCATTGCTGTTGTGTTCGGAGGCCCACAGAAATGCTTTGCTGAAAGTCCTGGACACTTCTTTTGTACCCCAAGACGTCTCCGTAAATCAGCTAGAAGGAGTGTTGGCACATGTGAATGCAGGCCACAGTCTGGGATTTACTGATTTTGACTTGACTCCGAAAGGGAGAGATCATAATATGGCACTACACGTATCTGTTGAGTGTAGAGGATCAATAATGTCACACGTCTTGGTTGACACCGGGTCATCTTTGAATGTGCTGCCCAAGAAAGCGATGATGAAGTTGGATGTTAGAGGAATCTTGTGCACACCCAGCGATTTGGTAGTCAGAGCGTTTGACGGCACGCGGAGAACAGTCTTTGGATCGATTACATTGCCTCTGCAGGTGGGGCCGGAAGTGTTTGCAACTGAGTTTTATATCATGGATATACAGCCGGCGTACAGCTGCTTGCTTGGAAGGCCCTGGATTCATGGGGCAGGGGCAGTCACGTCCACCCTGCATCAGAAGTTAAAATATATGGTCGGAGACAGCGTGGTCACCGTGTGCGGAGAGGAGGACATCCTGGTCAGCCATCTGTCGTCATTTAAATATGTGGAGGTCGACGGAGAGATCCACGAAACACCCTGCCAGGCATTCGAAGGTTTGCGCATCAAGGACAAAGGTCCCGGGCCGGGCAAAGTGCCAGAGATAGCCGTCTCATCGTACAAAGAGGCTCAAGCCCTAGTAGAAGCAGGAGGAGCAAAGGGCTGGGGCAAAGTGCTGGACATTCCTGTGAAGATGGACCGGTTCGGGCTGGGATACCAACCGTCGTCATCCACTCCTTCCGTGGGGGCACCCCGTTTCAGAAAGCCAGTCACCATCCTTGCCAATGGAGTATGTCATGAGACTGTCAATGCTGCTTCGGAGTCTGATGAAGGAGACAACGACTGTGATATGGATGCCTGGATTCAGCCAAGCACGCCAGGACAAGGACTGTGCAACTGGTCTATTCAGGAGCTTGTTCCTGTGACTTTTAAACAGTAATGCTTTGCTTTATTAATTGTTGAATAATCTGATGTCTTGCCCGGGGCATCAGGATTTGCTTAGGGCTGTGTTGTTATGAACATTGCGTGTCAATCATTAAATAAATGGCGTTTCTTCATGTGCAAATACTGTAATCCCTGTCTTTCTTGTTTTATATTTTTCAATAAAATGGCAACGTGGTTGTTCGCTTTATACGCATTTTGAAGCGCTTAACCATTCCTTTTGCAGGATAACATTTTCAGATGACATCCTTGAACCACCTATGACTCGTCCCGACTTCGAGCACCCGGTATTCCAGGCCGAAGAAGAGGTCGTTGAAGATAGCGACGTTCCTGAAGAACTGTCTTGGTTAGTGAAGCAAGAGGAAAGAGCCATTCTGCCTCACGATGAGGTCATCGAAATTATCAACTTGGGGGCGGAAGGGGTTGAGAAAAATATTCGTATTGGAGCCGCACTGCAGAGTGATATCAAGCGAAGACTGGTTGAAATGCTTCAAGAGTATAATGATGTATTCGCTTGGTCATATGAAGATATGCCGGGGCTCGATACAGACATGGTTGTGCATCGCCTGCCACTGAAAGAAGATTGCCCGCCGGTTAAACAAAAGCTTCGCAGAACTCGACCAGATATGGCAATGAAGATCAAAGAGGAAGTTCAAAAACAGTGGGACGCTGGTTTCCTGGCTGTGACAAAATATCCTTCATGGGTTGCCAACATCGTACCAGTGCCAAAGAAAGATGGCAAGGTTCGAATGTGTGTGGATTATCGAGATTTGAATAAAGCAAGCCCAAAAGATGATTTTCCACTTCCGCACATTGACGTGTTAGTTGATAATACCGCTCAATACTCCGTATTCTCCTTCATGGATGGCTTTTCGGGCTATAATCAAATTAAAATGGCGCCAGAGGATATGGAGAAAACCACTTTCATAACGCCTTGGGGAACATTTTGCTACAAAGTGATGCCCTTTGGTTTGAAAAATGTTGGGGCAACATATCAGCGTGCGATGACGACTCTTTTCCATGACATGATGCATAAAGAGATCGAAGTTTATGTTGACGATATGATTGCCAAATCCCAGACGGAGGAAGAGCATCTGGTGAATTTGCTGAAGTTGTTTAAAAGGCTTAGGAAGTTCAGGCTGAGGCTGAACCCTAACAAATGCACCTTCGGGGTGAGATCGGGTAAGCTCCTGGGGTTTATCGTAAGCGAAAGAGGAATAGAGGTCGATCCTGCTAAAATAAAAGCAATTCAAGAGATGCCGACGCCTAAAACAGAGAAAGAGGTGCGCGGGTTTTTAGGGAGGTTGAACTACATTGCCCGGTTCATATCTCACCTGACTGCTACGTGTGAACCACTATTCAAGCTGTTGAAGAAAGATCAAGCTGTAACGTGGAACGAAAACTGTCAAAAGGCGTTCGACAAAATAAAGAAGTATTTGCAGGAGCCTCCTATTTTGATACCCCCAGTGGCAGGTAGACCCTTGATAATGTATTTGACGGTTCTTGAGGGAAGCATGGGTTGTGTTCTCGGTCAACACGACGAGACGGGGAGAAAAGAGCATGCGATCTATTACCTGAGTAAGAAATTTACAGACTGCGAATCTCGGTATTCAATGCTGGAGAAAACTTGTTGCGCGCTAGCCTGGGCCGCCAAGCGTTTGAGGCAGTACATGCTGAATCATACAACCATGCTCATCTCGAAGATGGATCCTATCAAATATGTGTTTGAAAAGCAGGCGTTGTCAGGGAGAATTGCCCGTTGGCAGATGGTCTTGACCGAATACGACATTCAATACGTCTCGCAAAAGGCTATAAAGGGGAGTGTGCTGTCTGAGTATCTGGCGGAGCAGCCTATTGAAGAGTACCAATCGATGAGGTTTGATTTTCCTGACGAGGATATCATGTATCTAAAGATGAAAGATTGTGAAGAGCCGTTGCCAGACGAAGGACCGGAATTGGGTTCCAAATGGAAGATGATATTTAACGGAGCCGTGAATGCTTACGGTAGCGGAATAGGGGCAATCATCACCACGCCACACGGGTCGCACATCCCGTTTACTGCCCGACTGACCTTTGCTGTTACCAATAATGAGGCCGAATACGAAGCCTGTATAATGGGGCTTGAAGAAGCCATTGATTTGCGAATCAAGAACCTGGACGTATATGGGGACTCAGCTCTGGTAGTGAATCAGATCAAAGGGGAATGGGAGACACGTCAGCCCAATTTGATACATTACATGAATTATGCAAGGAGATTGTTGCCTTTCTTCGACAAGGTTGAATTGCATCATGTACCGCGGGCCGAGAATCAAATGGCTGACGCCCTGGCCACTTTGTCTTCCATGTACAAAGTCAACTTCTGGAACGAAGCTCCCCGAATCATTATCTCTCGGCTCGACAGGCCAGCTTATGTATTTGCTATTGACGAAGCATCTGACGATAAACCATGGTATTTCGATATCTTTAATTTCCTGAAAAATAAAGAGTATCCGGCTGGGGCATCCAGTCAAGATCAGAAGACTCTCAGGAGATTAGCGGGCAATTTCTACTTGAATCCGGACGGCGTCTTATACAGAAGAAACCATGATTTGGTGTTGTTGCGTTGTGTAGACGAAAAAGAGGCAAAGTTGCTCATGGAAGAAATACACGAAGGTACCTTTGGTACGCATGCTGGCGGACATGCTATGACGAGAAAACTGCTGCGGGCAGGTTATTTTTGGCTGACCATGGAAACTGATTGTTTCAAGTTTGCAAGGAAGTGTCACAAGTGCCAAATCTATGCTGATAAGATCCATGTGCCTCCAAGTCCTCTGAATGTAATGTCATCGCCATGGCCATTCTCGATGTGGGGAATCGATATGATTGGAAAGATCGAGCCGACAGCTTCTAACGGGCATCGGTTCATCCTAGTAGCAATCGATTATTTCACCAAGTGGGTGGAAGCGGCGTCTTATGCAAATGTAACAAAGCAAGTGGTGGCCAGATTCATCAAGAGAGATATCATTTGCCGATATGGGATTCCCGAGCGGATAATCACTGACAACGGTTCAAACTTGAACAACAAAATGATGAAGGAGCTCTGTCAGAATTTCAAGATTGAGCATCACAACTCCTCCCCTTACCGACCCAAGATGAATGGCGCTGTTGAGGCGGCCAATAAAAATATCAAGAAGATCGTCCAGAAAATGGTGGTGACCTATAAGGATTGGCACGAGATGCTACCCTTTGCTTTGCACGGTTATCGTACGAAGGTACGCACATCAACCGGGGCAACTCCGTTCTCGTTGGTATACGGAATGGAAGCGGTATTACCATTGGAAGTTGAGATCCCTTCTCTGAGGGTATTGCGAGATGTTCAGCTAGACGAGGCAGAATGGGTAAAAAACAGATTGAACCAACTGAGCTTAATGGATGAGAAGAGGCTAGCTTCCCTAGCATACGGTCGTTTGTACCAGAGCCGAATGAAGAAAGCGTACGACAAGAAGATACATCCGCGAAGCTTTCAGACGGGCGACCTTGTGCTGAAAAGAATTCTCCCGCCGCAAGCAGATCACAGGGGCAAGTGGACCCCCAACTACGAAGGGCCATACGTTGTCAGGAAAGTCTTTTCAGGAGGAGCGTTGTTGTTGTCCACTATGGACGGTGAAGACTTCACGTCACCTGTGAATTCGGACGCAGTTAAAAAATACTTTGCTTAAAATAGACCCGCTGGACAGAAAAAGAGAGTCCAGGCAAAAATGGGGCATCCCGGCGAACCAAAAACAGAATGAAAGGTTCGGGCAAAAATTAGGGATACAATTGAAAAAATGTACACCCGCGAAGTTGAAAACCTACACTGGGCGGCTTCGGCAAAAAAGGGTATCCCGGTGAACTGAAAACCCGTAAAGGGCGGTTCACGCAAAAGTTAGGGATTTGAAAAGCAAATGACTGCGGTCCGAATTTGATAATTGCAATAAGCATCAATGCGGGAGAATACAGTTGAGGAGCCAGTTATCGGATGCAATCTCTTCAGAAGTAGGGATACCGGGAAAGCATTAGGGTTGGGCGAGTCATGGGAGGATCAGTTCGTGATGTTCATTTGTATCCCGTTGCCGACATGTGTACAAATTTAAGTTGTCAATACTTATGCTTCTTGTGCATACTTGTATATTTGTATATTTGCTTTGTGTAGCTTCCTCATTTCAGGAGTTACATCCCGTGTACAAAACTCCGCCCATTCAGGGGCCCGATCAATAAAATACATTATTCAGTACTTGACACTGTTCTTTACTGTTTTGTGCATGATTAACGCCTAAGTTTGATGAAACTAGCATGAGTATAACGTCGCTGGCCCTTGCCAACAGTTGCTAAAGCTTTGAATTAACTGAAAATAACGTCACTAACCTGAGTTAGTTTGGTTGCATAGGCTTGTCTTGTCTTGTTTGTGTTGTTGCAGGCTTCATGACCGTACGAGGAAGATGATCAAAAGATTGCAATGACTAAGGACTCAGCCCTCATGCAGGTCATGCAGGTTCTTCCTGAAGAAGGATAGAACTCTCCAGCTAGTCGTAGCTTGTGCAAAAGGATTATCCAGCAAAGTCGTTCATCCTCTACGGAATTGACGATTCAAAGATCGTAGGCTGCATGCAGGTAGTGTGGTGTCCCCCGGAAGGATTCCTCATCTCAAGCAGGGTGGTTCAGCCTCAAAAGATTAATATTTCCAAATTGGTGAGCTGTATTCAGGCGGTTCCCCTTCCCCGCAAGGTCAGTTATTCTTCCCCAGTGGAGTCAGTTAATTTTCCCCAAGAGAATCATCCCATCCCCAGCGGAGTTCTCTCCTTTCAGCAAGTGTTCTTTCCTCCCAGTGGAACTCGAAGATCAAGATTTTCCCCAGCAGAGTGGGTGGTGGGTCCTGTTATTTTGTCATGGATACTGTGCAATATCAGTTCATTCTCCAGCAGAACTCCAATCGTACTGTGCACAGCTGCTATTCCCCAGCAGGGGGTTACCTCAACAGGGTGTTTGGTTTGAGTTCCCAGTTTCCCAGCTGAGTCGACTTCACCCTTCCAACATTTATTTTGCTGGAATAATTCTGTAGCATCTGGCTATCCCCAGCGGAGTTGGCATTATCTTCAGCATTTATTTTGCTGAAACAAGTTCCTGTATTGTAGCAATTCAGTTAGAGAGAACTCTTGCTCAAATGAACTACCAAACATTCAAGATCTCGGCATGGGACATCCAATAATAATGTCAGTTTCGGCAGTATTCCCCACAGAGTTATCAGGATGAGTTTCTCTTTATTCCCAGGCAGAGTTATTTGTCATCAAGGGGTTTCATGAATCAGAAGTTCAGAAGTTGCCTCCGGTCATCAGAGCAGGCATCCGGTAGTTCGGTTTCCAGATATCCCCAGTAGAGTCCGCCTCAAAGTCGCTGCCATGTCAGTGCTAAAGAAGTTTGTGGGTTGGGATCAATGAAGAACTAAGTCCTGACGTGGACAAATTATCCCTATAGTGACGGGATTTCTTCAGAAGTGGGTGTCCTAACGTGGACAGATTTATTCCCCGAGGTTGATGAGATGTGATAGTCCTAAAGTGGACAGACTCGGGTTCGCGGAATTGGTGGAATGTGAAGTCATGACGTTGACAAAACTGATTACTCTTTGTGTTGGTGTCCTGACGCGGACCATTTACGCTCAGCAGTTATCTTTTTTCGTGTTAGCGAAGCGTGGGTCCTGACGTGGACAGATCAGACGAAGGTGTGAGTCCTGACGTGGACAAGCTTTATTTCCCCAGCGGGTCGAAGGTGCCTGAGTCCTGACGTGGACAAATCAAGACGAAAGATGGGTCCGGACGTGGACGAATCTATTCCTTACATGGAAAAAGAGGTTTCAGTTCCTTACGTGGAAGAGCAAGTTCATTCCTTACGTGGAAAGATGGGAGTCCTTACGTGGACAGATTAAGATGGTGTCCCTGACGTGGAAAGGTGGGTCCTAACGTGGACGATGTTCTCCTTACGTGGAAAGACGAATTTATTCCTTACGTGGAAAGAAGTTGGTATCCCTTACGTGGAAAGATTGAGTCCTTACGCGGACATATCGAAATGGATTCATTACGGGGAAACAAGTGCGTTCCTAACGTGGAAGAGTTTAGTCCTGACGCGGACAGATCAAAGAAGTTATTCCTAACGTGGAAGAAGAAGATAGATTCCTCACGTGGGAAATTTAGTCCTTACGTGGACAGATTCAAGAAAAGTTGATTCCCGACGTGGAAGAATGATGTACTCCTTACGTGGAAAGTTGAGTCCTGACGTGGACAGGTTCAGAACCAAAGGTGAATTCCTTACGTGGAAAGATTGGAGTCCTGACGCGGACATGTCAAATGGTATTGGAGTCCTTACGTGGACAGATTGATATAGTTCTCCTTATGTGGAAAGAAGATTGCTTCCTGACGTGGAAAGATGAAAGGTTTAGTCCTGACGTGGACAGATACAGAAGAGATGATTCCTTACGTGGATGGTGTTATTCCTAACGTGGAAGAGTTTATCCCTAACGTGGACGATTTATCTCTGACGAGAAGGCAGACGAGCCGTCCCCAGCAAAGTTGTTGAAGTTTTTCCGAGTTGACAGCAGATAGAGTCCTGACATGGACAAGCAAAGGACGAAGTTTCCGATGATTTAATCTTTTCAGGATGATGAGAAGAATCCTCAGCACGGTCGCACGGGATCAGTGGGTTGCCGTAACAGTCAGATTCAGCTGATGAGTGTCATTCTTCAAGCAGTGGTGCAGTTTATTTCTGCGGTTGGCAAATTTCTGGGTTCCTAGTATTCAACCGTCTCGTACCGCGAGTGTCTGAAGGCTCCGAGCTCTTCACCCAATCGGGTCCAAGTCGCTTGAATAGGGGCAGCTGTTGCACCCTAGAATTTGCCCAACCTTATTCACTTGGTTTATGTTTCAATATCATTAGCATTTGCATATAGAGGCATGTACATAGACTAACCATCTGCATAGCATAAGCATAGCAAGTCATTCAACAGGGGACCAATCATTATTCTCATCTCTAGAGGCCTATCAAGAGATTATTATCCTAATTCTATCTCATTCAAATCATCAGAAAAGAATTTGAGAGCAGAAAGTTCAGCAGATCAAGCCTTGAGTCTAGCCCCTATCTGAGGGTATCTGAGGGTCAACAAGGGGGTTGTGAGCTGTGAATGGAAGGCATGGAGAGCATATAGACATCATGAGAGGACTTAGAAAGTCATTTGGAGAAGAAAACAAGTTGTTGAGGTGATCACAAGAATTGCAGTTGAAGACAGTCAACTAGGGTTTCATCTGGGTCAACCCTAGGTCAACCCTAGGTCAATTGACTGATTGAAAGGCATTAAGGGCTATTGGAGAAATGTGGGGTCCATCATTTGACATGGAGAATAAGGATATGTTGTTGTGCTAAGAAGAATTCAAGAGAAATCAAGAAGAAGAGGAGTTTCTAAATTGGGGTTTCTGTGTAAAATCCCCTGATTTAGGTCAAATTTCCAAGCAAGATAAGTCAAAATGCAAGCTTCAGATGGCTTCTTGGCCAACATGAAACTTGTAGAGGATCTCAAGACCTTTAATTTGAGTGGTGGAAGACATCAAGGAGATTTATAGAACTCAAGTTATGGTCCTTGCAAGTTACAGGTCATCAGAGGTATCTGAAATTTTGTCTGTGAAAGTGACTTGACTTCCAAGCTAGTTTTACCCCTCAAGGAGATTTCAAATGAATTTCTGGTCAACATAAGAATTGTTCCTCGTTGTCTTATCTTTCTAGAATGGTATAGTATGCCTTCATATGATGTGTGGAACTCAACTTATGGTCTTGGCAAGCAAAGGGTATTTTGGTCATTTGTGAATTACAGGTCATTTTAACCTATGTCCAAAACTCATACAAGGAGGCTTCAAATGGAAAAACTTACAACATCAAACTTGCTCCAAATAACATTTTGAGTCTAGAAAGGTGACCATGAGAGATTGGAAATGTCCATAGCACAAGGTTTCAAAATTGGTGAATTTAATGAAGGAAAATGGCTTAAAAAATGATATTTTTCATATCTTGGCCAAATGATGCAAAATTATAGGTCATTTTGAATGGAAAAGGCATTCTAAAGACATTGGCTAAAGTGGAATTTTGAGGTTAGGTCATAATTTGTGAGTTATCCATGGTTGCTTGAATTGAAAGTAACATAATCCAAATTGAAAGGGAAAGGTAAGGGAAACTTCTCCAAGTTTCTAGGAGGTTCTAATGCAACCTATATATTCATGCAAGCTGATTCATGCAAGGGTTGGTGCTCCCATTTGTCCAAAATCTCCATTTTCATCCACTTTCTCATTCTTGTATAAGCTTCTCAAACTCCACCAATCTCTCACAAAACTTCAACATTCTTGATTCAACCTTCATCATCATCACACAAAGGACAGAATCCACACATTTCTTTGGCAAATTGAGCAAGGAATTGTGCTATTCATCATCATCATTCAAAGTGCAAGAACCTTGGAACTAGAAGATTCAAAGCTTTGGAGCCTCTCTGATTGCATACAGAACTCATCTCCAAGATCACTGATCAATTTCCCCTCCTTTCAAGCATTGGATCAAGTGTATTCCATAACTGTTTTCAGCATCATAACAGGTTGGTAACCTCATTCGAATTGCATAATTTAATGAGAATTTTAGGGAATTGTTAGTATAGACTGGTTAGGATAAGTGAGATGATTGATTTTGATAAGTTTGAGCAAGTTTCATGGACATTGATCATGGTGCACCAATTCTGGTGAGGCTTAGAATGTCAAAAAATTATGAGAGATAATCTTGGAGTGAGTGCTTAAAATGATCAGGGTGAGTTGTAGGTTAGTTTAGGATGAGTTCCAGAGAGAATTGAGAGGATCAATATCAGTTGGAGAATGATGGATCAGACCTGTTGCACCTATCGAATTGCATTATTGATTGAGTTTTAGAAGAAGATAATGGCATGGCTGTGTAGAGGGAAGAGAATGGAGTGTTTTTGGTTTTTACATTGAGAGCTTTCATGGAGGATTGAGGGAGAACAGGGAAGTGGAAAGTCCATGCACGATGGTGAAGTTGCAGAAACCCTAGGGTTTCTAAGGTTGAAGATGAAGCCAGAGCCACACGATCCAGGGTTTGACTTGGACTTGGGATGTAATCTGATGGCTGTGGTTTAAAGTTCAAAACGGAGGGAAGCTTCAAAAATGAAACGCAGCGTTTCATTAAGTGGGGGGATTGGGCTCAGAGCGCTATCTACACCCCCCATTTTAATAAGCCCAATGCACTGAACGTGTTTTCCTTGCTATTCTCACCCCCTCCCTCTATTTCTTTATATTTTCTTTCTATTTTCTTCATTTTTTTCATTCATTTAAAAAATTCATAACAAATAGAAAAATCATTATTTTTAATTCATTCTTTTTGCATATTTTTCTTTAAAATGTCTAGAAAATTATAAAAAATAAAAATGGCATTTTATTTTTTATTTGATATTTTTCCCATATTTTCTAAATAAATAACATTTTAAATGGTTTCATTTCATACATGATTTTATTAATTTTTGTTCTATTAGATACTTTCATATTTTTCATCCATTCTTTTTAGGTTGTTTAGGTTAGACATTAAACTTGTAGACTCAATTTAGTTCCCATTTTTTAGAATTAAATTTAGGTGCTTAATATAGGCTTGAACAACATGGATAAAATTAGGGTTTTAGGTGATGACTTAGGAGGCTTGATTCTTTTCCTTAGGACTTAGGGTTTGATTAGTTTAGTTATGGGACTATAGGGGCTATGGGTAGTTATTAGATCCCCTTAGAAAAGTCAGGATTCCCCTACTGCTATTAACATGCTGTATATCTGATTGATTGGTGTGGTGTGCCCTCTGGGGATTATTGCTTGCTTGTGTGGGTATTGGGATTGTCTGGGGACTTGGGAGATTGAAGACTTGAGGAGATGAAGACCATTGGAGATCCAGAGATTGAAGAGCAATTTCCATAGTTGAAGAGGAGGTTCTTGTTAGCAGCTGCTGAGGAAACTAGGGTTTAGGAGCTAGGCAGAGCTCTAGATTAGAAAGCTTGCTTCTCAAACATAGATGGCTTTGTTTGCCTCTATCCTTTCTCTATGATTCAAAGTCTCTTTCAAATATCCACCTCCTTCCTTTGGAAGGACCAGTGAATATATTTGAAAGATAGAACTTTTGAGAGGAAACTTTCTGTTTAATGTTAACAGTTGATGAACCACCCTTGGTAGGTAATTAACTGTCTAACATTCATTCACCTCATCTGGTTGACTGATGTTCATCCTAGAGCCGGAGACTTGAAGAAAAGCCATTGCAGATGGAAGACAGATGATCAAAGCCCTTGCCTGAAGGCTATGAAGATGGAGATTAATGCTTGTTGAAGCCTGTAAATGATTGGAGATTACTTGAAGCCAGATGTTGATTCAGAGCTGCTGATGTTGTTTCTTTTGCTGTTGTATTTCATTGCTGATGTATTGATTGGTTTTCTAGACTGTATTGTTTGCTGTTTACCCTATTGGGTTGAAAGTGAAGCCTGTTCACTTTTGCCTATTGTTTTTAAGGTTCGAGGTTGAGTGGGACTCCCTTGCCTCGCTTGTACTGTTGCACCCATACATTTTACTGTTTTACTGTATATAGCTGATATTGTTTCTGTTTCTGTCTATTCCCTTAGGATCTCTGTTTCTCTCTGTGCAAGAGAGGAGCATGATAGACACTAGGTCTTAACCCATGCATGATAACATTAGGTTAGTTTGTTTCCCTTCGCAACCGTAGGTTAGAGTTCTGTCTCTTTCTTCCTCAAAACAAACAGAAAAATACAATAAAATTGCAAACACAATAAAAGACACTTCTTCCGTAAAAGAATGTGAACTCATCAAAACGTCATTTTTGTCCGCTGGGACTGTTAATCAGAAAAACCTTTTTCAGAAGGAATAAAATCAACCAAGACAGACTTGTGTCGTACGTGGCCCGAACTACGTTTGCTCTGATCTTTCATGCTGTATGAAAGTACGTAGGCATAGGATGCGATACCCTAGCGAGCAACCTTCCCCTCCTTTCCCGTAGGCAGGCGAATTACGTTGACTCTGATTTCTCGTTCCAGACGGGAATACGTAGGCATAAAGTGCGATACTTTGCCGAGTCATTTTTATTTTCATTCTATTTTCTTTTTAACCCTCGACCCATAGTTTAGATAGAATAATAATCCATACCCGAAAACAAGCGTGGATCCCGTCGAGTACGACGGACGTGAGGGGTGCTAATACCTTCCCCTTGCGTAACCGACTCCCGAACCCAGGTTTTGGTTGCGATGACCATACCTTTCCCGTGTTGTGCGAGGTTTACTCTGAGCGTTCCCTTTCCCTCCCGTGGGATAAATAACGCACGGTGGCGACTCTTCTGTTCAGCCGGTGCCGATTTTCGCAGTAGCGACACTCGGCCTCGGCCTCCAAACATTGCGCTTGCCTCGCCCTGACGGCGCCCACCAAAAGCCTTCCTATTACTGCCAGATGCAGTTGATTCACCGACTTGGAACTTTCCCTGCTTAATGTTACGTTCAATCTTTTCTCCCATCAGAATTAAGTCTGAGAAACTGGCCAGAGATGTATGAAACAACTTGTCATGGAACATGCCTGTGAATGTGCCGACGAACATGTCATTCATTTCTTTGTCTTCTAAAGGAGGACGGACCCTAGCAGCCATGTCGCGCCATCTTTGCGCGTACTCTTTAAAGCTCTCATCCTTTTTCTGAGACAGCCCTGCCAATTGGACCCGGTTGGGCGCCAAGTCGCTGTTATACTTGTAGTGAGCTACAAATGCCTCTGCCAATTGCTTCCAGGTCTTGATATTAGTTGGCTCCAATCCCATATACCACTCTAGGGAAGGGCCTGACAAACTATCTTGAAAGAAATGCATTAGCATTCTCTCATCAGTTGAGTATGCAGACATCTTTCTGTAATAAGCTCGCACGTGCACTTTCGGACAGGTATCCCCTTTATACTTATCAAACGTAGGAGCTTTGAATTTGATTGGCACCCTCAAGCCAGGTACCAGACCCATTGTTGCCATGTCCAAGCCCACAGCACTTTGGTTCAGGACCCCCTCATCTGTTCTTCTAGCATTCTGATCTTCTGGGAGTTATCCATCGGCCCTTCAAAGCCTCCGCCGGAGAAAGCGTCCTCCTGCTGATCCTCTTGCCACATACCATCCCCAACTCCATACCCATCATATCCATTATTGCGGCCAGCTCTAATCTGATTCATCACTGGACCTCGGCCTCTGTTGTCGTACCCCTGAACACCTCCAGCAGGCCCAAAAGCCATTAACCCAGCGCTGTTTCCATTTCCGAAACCTCCGTAACCCTGATTGGCCACACCATAACCATCTTGCCCAAAGCCTTGAGCATTGAAACCATATTTCCCAGCGTTATCGAATCCCTGATCGTTGAACCCGAATCCAGCATTACCAAAGCCGTTGCCTCCCATATTATCACCCAAGTTGATATCCCCAAGCCCAACGTTATGGACAGCAGTCTCGTTCCCAACTCCGACGTTACCGTTCCCAGCAGCGGTAGCGTTATTGACATTAGCGGCAGGTATGTTGACTACAGGCGGAGCCACTGGCGTGGGAGTGCCATCTCCATGAACAGTATCGACTCGCACAGACTGATGATCCTCGTTACCATGACCGGCGTTTCTGACCAACAGAGGCTGCACCATGGCTTGCAAATTCTCCTGACCTTTTGCAATAGCTTCCATGGTCTGCATAAAGAGAGCTAGCTTCTCGCGCACATCTTGCATCTCGTTCTGTATTTGATCCATGATTCTTCGACAGTTGGTGCGAGTGGAATAGCGGTGCGGGTGCTGATCTGCAATCCTGGAAATACCTGGTTCAAAGCAGGAAATAAGACACCATCCAAAGATTACCTGTAATGCAATATGAATATGAATGTAATGCAATGTGTGTGTCTGTGCATTAGGGAATGGCATTCCCCGATTCTAGTGTGAAGGTGCCGGTGCAAGTGCTAGCAATACAAAGATCGGAGTTGAATCACAGAAAGCCTTATATATTGCAAAGAAACCAGTAAGCCCTGAGTACAATATCACTGAGAGTACAATAAGAAGGCATGACCTCAACCAACAATCCTGGTGATGGCCAGCACTATGCAAATAAAGCATACAAGTTACTACATGAAATGATCAAACACTCCCATAAGTCTGATACTCTTTTAGCAGCTTCTTGGTCTCCGGATGACTTGGTCGAGCAAGCAGCCCTTCAACAAGTTGATTTCTTTTCTTAAGAACACGCCGCACGTCTTCAGCAGTTTCTTCCCATGCCCCCTCTCTGAAGCGATCCTCTAGTTTACGCTTCTGAGACACAGCTTCATCTCTGCCTTTGATGGCCTTGTTCAGTGCATTCTGGAGACTATACCGGGTCATCACTTCTTCTTCGTACTTGATGCTGGACTTCAGCTGCTCTTCGAGGTCGGAAATTTGCTGCTTCAACTTATCTTCCCTCTTGTTGTTGTTGGTGAGCGTGGCATTCCAGGTCTTATTGCAAGAAGAGATCTCTCGGTGTGCTGCGTCGAGCGCTTTCTTTTTGGATTCAAGCATGTCATGGGAGCTTCTGAACTCTTGCCCCAGACGTTCACGCTTCTTCCTCTCCTCAGTTAACTCAGCCCCTAACCTGTTCATTAGCTCAATATGTTGTTGGAAAGCATGGACGGCCTTGTTTTTCTCACTGCGTATCTGGGCTAGCTCCTGCTCTAACCCTTCGTTGATCTTCATCAAGGCTTCTGTTTCTCGCACAACTTGCTCGTAGGCCTCCCTAGAAACAGTAGTTGGCTCTGCTACCGGAATAGGAACAAGAATTGGTGCATCTGGAAATGGCATCCGCAACTGACTTGCTCTCTCCTGAATCCAAACTCTGTAAGGTACGTAAGCCTGACAGTCATTCTTCCCTAACAACGGCTTCCCTCTTCGGTTAATACGCGTCCAGGCATGCTGCAGCTTGGCTAATAACTCCCCCTTCAAATCACCGGTGAAGTACAGAGATTCCTGTACTTCTTCCTCCTTTGGCGGGTTCTTCAGCGCATATCCGAACTGACGGACCAACAAGGATGGGTTGTAGTTGATACACCCCTTTCTTCCTATCAGCGGGACATTAGGGTACCCAGAACAACTGAATATAAGCTCAGATCCTAGCAGGTCTCGATCAAACCACTCAACGTCCTCGGAAGATAGCCTCATCAGGCGCTCTAACCAGCTAGCGGTGGTTGCACTCTCTACAAAAGATCCCTTCATGGGGAGATGACTCTTGAACCACATATTCAACAAAGGAGTACAGCAGTAAACAACCTTCCCCCTTCTGTTTTCGTTCTTGTAGTGCAAGGAGTGGTAGAAGTCTCCGATCAACTTTGGCACTGGATTGCCGACAGCAAATAGATGGAAAGCGTCCAAGTCTACGAAATTGGGCAAGTTAGGGAATAGCACAATCCCGTAAATGCATACAGCCAAAATAGCATTGAAAACCACCCAACATCCGCTCTTGGCATACTCCTGAGCTTTGCCAACCAAGAAATCAAGAGAGAAACCTGAAACCCCAAGCCATGAAGTCACTAACAGTTCTGCAGCGTCCATATGCAAAGCTTTGGCTAAATCCTCCAACCTGGGCTCAGCAGCAGAGTGAATAAAGGGAACCTTGTTCTGCACGGGTAACTCAGTAAACTCCACATACTCCTCAATGGTGGGCCCTAGAATGAAGTCAGCAAACGTGAAACATCTCAATGCGGGGTCATAGAACTGTATCAAGGTGTACAGCCCGTTCATCTCATCAGCGGTGGGCTTGCAGACTAATCTCAGTAATCTCCCGTGACTCATTCTGAAGCTTCTCCTAACCTCCTCATCAGCAAGAGATATCAGACCAAGCAAAGAAGTAATATCAGGTGAAGGCAGCTTATACGCAACTGTTTTCCTCAAACCAGCCATAATCAACACTCAGAAGTCTGGGCACTAGAATCGGAGGATATGCAAATGCACCTGCAGCACAGACACACGTTAATGGGATGCAATGATAATGGGTATGCAAACAATGCAATGCAAGTAACATGCAACAGGGACCAACTGCCGTTGCTGAATAGCCTGAACCATATCAAGAAATCCCAGATAGACTCTATAGAAGTCCTCAAACCCTGGTCTCAGATAGACCTAAAACAAAGCTCCAACAATGGTCTCTGACAGACCTCAAACTATAACTCCCACTGGTCTCTGGTAGACCTCATATTATATCTCCAATTGGTCTCTGACAGACCTCAGAACCCTCCAACTGGTCTCTGACAGACCTCAGAACTCTCCAACTGGTCTCTGACAGACCTCAGAACTCTCCAACTGGTCTCTGACAGACCTCAGAACTCTCCATAGATACCCAGGATCTCTGATCAAGGAACAAACCGGTAGTCTGAAGGTCTAGTTACCTGCATAACCCCAAACCCTCTCACAGGTGGATGTCCTAGTAACTGACAAAGGTATGGCATCCTATGCGGTCGTCGGCATCACAGACTTTCAGGGTTGATGATACGATTCCCAGAAGGAGTGACATCATCAAATCCTGAAGAGGCCTCACTTAGCCAACTTCCAAATGATCGGTCCCCGGAGTCGACAATTCAGCTGACCAATAACCCCTTCGACCCAAAGGGTAGAAAAAGAAGCCAACCAGAAGAACCTCGTCCGAGTGTAGATTTCATGAGACACTAATGCAAGCAAAGCCGGCACGCGCCCACTACTTTCTACTCTAATTCTAGGTGCACTCAAGCCCAGGTCCGGCTTCTCACTCAATATCAGAACACCCGTCACACCCCCATAGTACAGCAATAATAATCAATATATATAATGCTGAAAATAAAGGTCAGAAATATAAATCCATACAAAATCCTCGACGGGAAAACAAGCATTAGGATTGACTCTCTAAAGGGACGTTGGATCCCAAATGCATAAGAACTATCGTAGTCCTTAGCAGCCAGGGGACGTTGGATCCCCAGCAGAGTCGCCAGCTGTCGCTACTGCGAAAATCGGCGCCGGCTGAACAGAAGAGTCGCCACCGTGCGTTATTTATCCCAACGGAGGGAAAGGAAACGCTCGAGGTAAACCTACCGCAAAACTGGGAAAGGAATGGTCATCGCAACCAAAACCTGGATTCGGGAGTCGGTTACGCAAGGGGAAGGTATTAGCACCCCTCACGTCCGTCGTACTCGACGGGATCCACGCTTGTTTTCGGGATTGTTATTCTATCTATTCTACAGGTCAGGGGTTAAAAGAAAAGGAAATGACTCGGCAAAGTATCGCACTTTA
Source organism: Lathyrus sativus (assembly GCA_963859935.3). NCBI lineage: Eukaryota > Viridiplantae > Streptophyta > Magnoliopsida > Fabales > Fabaceae > Lathyrus > Lathyrus sativus. Next base: position 413,989,700 of record OZ012741.1, on the reverse strand, counting down.
TGCCTACGTATTCCCGTCTGAAACGAGAAATTAGAGTCAACGTAGTTCGCCTACCTACGGGAAAGGAGGGGAAGGTTGCTCGCTAGGATATCGCATCCTATGCCTACGTACTTTCATACGGCATGAAAGATCAGAGCAAACGTAGTTCGGGCCACGTACGACACAAGTCTGTCTTGGTTGATTTTATTCCTTCTGAAAAAGGTTTTTGATTAACAGTCCAAGCGGACAAAAAATGACGTTTTGATGAGTTCACATTCTTTTACGGAAGAAGTGTCTTTTATTGTGTTTGAAAGATTTATTGTGTTTTTCTGTTTGTTTTTGAGGAAAAAGAGACAGAACTCTAACCTACGGTTGCGAAGGGAATTAGACTAACATAATGTTATCATGCATGGGTTAAGACCTAGTGTCTATCATGTTCCTCTCTTGCGCAGAGAGAAACAGAGACCCTAAGGGAATAGACGGAAACAAAAACAATAGCAGATATATACAGTAAACAGTAAAATGCATGGATGCAACAATACAAGCGAGGCAAGGGAGTCCCACTCAACCTCGAACCTAGAAAACAATAGGCAAAAGTGAACAGACTTCACTTTCAACCCAACAGGGTAAACAGCAAACAATACAGTCCAGAAAACCAATCAATACATCAAGAATGAAATACAGCAAAAACAGCCACAGCAGCTCTGAAACAACACCTACCTTCAAGTCATCTCCAATCAGCTACAAGCTTCAGCAAGCATCAATCCCCATCTCCACAGCTTTTCAGCAAGGTCTTGATCATTAATCTTCCATCTGCAATGGCTTTTCTTCAAGTCTCCATCTCCTAAGAGGGATATCAGTCAACAGGATGAAGTGTATGAATGTTAGACAGTCAATTACCTACCAAGGGTGGTTCATTAACTGTTAACATTATATAGACAATTTTCCCTCAAAAGTTCTATCTTTCAAGTACATTCACTGATCCTTCCAAAGGAAGGAGGTAGATATTTGAAAGAGACTTTGAATCATAGAGAAAGGATGGATGCAGACAAGGCATTCCATGTTTGGGAAACAAGCTTTCTAATCTAGAGCTCTGCCTAGCTCCTAAACCCTAATCTCCTCAACAGCTGCTAGCAGGAATCTCCTCTTCAACTCTGGAAGTTGGTCTTCAAGCTCTGGATCTCCAATGGCTTCATCATCACAAGTCTTCAGCTCTCCCAATCCCCCAGGCAATCCCAATACCCATACAGACAAACAATAATCCCCAGAGGGCACACCACACCAATCAATCAAATACAGACAGTATTATACCAATAGCAGTAGGGGAATCCTAGTGATTTCTAAGGGATATAATAACTACCCATAGTCCCTATAGTCCCATAGCTAAAGTATTCAATCTCTAAGTCCTAAGGGAAATGAACTAATTCATCTAAATTATCACTTAAACCCTAATTTTGTTCATGTTGTTCTCACCTAAACTAATCACCTAAAATTAACTTCTAAAAATGGGAACTAAATTGTATATACAAACTAATCTTGTCTACTAATCAACCTAAAAAGAATGGGTGAAAAATATTAAAGCAACTATTAGAACAAAAATTATCAAATTCATGTATGAAATGAAACACCTAAAATAGGCATTTATTTGGAAAATATGGGAAAAATATCAAATAAAAACTAAAATGCAATTTTTATTTTTTATAATTTTATAGACATCTTGAAGAAATTAATGCAAAAAGAATTATCAGGAAATAATGTTTTTTCAACTTGATATGATTTTTTTGAAAATGCATGAAAATGAAAAGAAATTAAAAATGAAATATAAAGAAATAGAGGGAGGAGGTGAAAATAGCAAGGCGCCCAGTTCAATCTCAGATGGGCCATGAAACCAGGGGTGTGGATATCAAAGTTACTAGGCCCATGCGCTTCAGCAAAATCAAATGAAAATTACCAGAAAAAGGAATAAGCCTTCGGTGCAAATAGCAGTAAAAACATGCGTATTTTATTGGGCCTATCTAAAGGGGGGTGGGGATAGAGATTCGGATCCAAGGCCCAGACGCTTCATAAGTGAAACACAGCGTTTCACATTAAGTCTTTCCCTCCGTTATTCAACTTCAAATACCAACCGTTGGATGAGATGAAAAAGTCACACAATTGGAATGATCGAGCGGCCACGGGTCATCGTCCCAAAGATTTCTAGGGTTTTGCAGAATTCCATGAATACGATACCTTCTTGCCCAGACCTTACATCCTCTGGTTCTTCCTCGTTTCTCCATGAAAACAAAAAATGTAAACACCAAAATTGCTCCCCTCCTCACGTAGAACACAACTATATCCATAGTTCTCAATATAACAGCCTAGAACTTCAAACCCGATAGGCATCACAATTCTGATCCACCATTTCCACCTGTGATCAATTACTCCAATTCTCTCTAAGTCTTGCCCTAAACTAATCCATGTCTTGCACTGATCATTACAAGCTATTCATTCAAGATTATCATGCAATATCCTAATAGTTACAAGCTTCAACAGTTCTTGCACTCCATTAACAACCTTCATGAAAACTCTCCAAACCTTGTGGAATTCATCATCTAACCTAACTTAACCATTCTAAGCTAACAAATCCCTAACATGCTAACTAAACCATGCAATTCGAGCAGAAATACCAACCTGGTTCAAAATGGAGAAACAACTATGGAACTCCTTGATCCAATGCTTGCAGTGACTTGAAACTGATCCACACACTCCAACTTTGATTCTGTATGCAAAGATCTTGACTCAACCTTCTTGTATCATGTGATTCCAACTTCTTGCACCTTGGATGATGGAACTTGTATGGCACTATCCTTGCTCAATTCAGCCAAATTCTTGTGAGAATTGTAATCTATGAATGATGGTGATGAAGATCAGATCAAGAAATGTGGGAATTGATGGAGATTTGAGAGAGTTTGAGATGCTTTTGCAAATTGGAGAAAGTGTATGAAACTTGTGGCTTTGAGTAAGTGTGATCACCAACCATGGCATGAACCCTCTCATATCAATATATAGGTGAGAATAGAACCTCCTAGAAACTTGGAGAAACTTCCCTTGCACTTTTTCTTTTGGATTTGGCTTATGTATCTTCCATTACAAGTAACCATGGATAACTCCCAAAATGTGAACCAATCTAAAAATTCTACTTTAGCCAATGTTCTCAAAATGATCTTTCCATTCAAAATGACCTATAATTTCACCTCATTTGGCCAAGATATGAAAAATCTCATTTTTTTAGGTCATTTTTATTCATTAAATCCAACAATTTTGAAACCTTGTGCTATGAATCTTTCCAATCTCTCATGGTCACTTTTATAGACTCAAAATGTCATTTGGAACAAGTTTTATGTTGTGAAGTTTTCCATTTGAAGCTTCCTTGTATGAGTTTTGGGCATAGGCTTGAAATGACCTGTAATTCTTAGATGACCAAAATACCCTTTGCTTGCCAAGACCATAAGTAGAGTTAGACAAATCATATGAAGGAATAACATACCATTCTAGAAAGCTAAGACAATTAGGAACAACTCTTATGTTTACCAGAAATTCATTTGAAATCTCCTTGAGGGGTAAAATTAGCTTGGAAGTCAAGTCACTTTCACAGACAAAATTTCAGATACCTCAGATGACCTGTAATTTGCAAGGACCATAACTTGAGTTCTATAAATCTCCTTGATGTCTTCCACCACTCAAATTAAAGGTATTGAGATCCTCTACAAGTTTCATGTTGGCCAAGGATCAATTTGAAGCTTGCATTTTGACTTATCTTGCTTGGAAATTTGAACTAAACTAGGGGATTTTACCTAGAAACCCTAATTTAGAAACTCCTCTTCTCCTTAATTTCTCTTGATTTCTTCTTAGCATAACAACACATCCTTATTCTTCATGTCAAATGATAAACCCCACATCTCTTCAATAGACCTTAATGCCTTTCAATCAATCAATTGACCTAGAGTTGACCCCCAGATGAAACCCTAGTTGACTGTCTTCAACTGCAATTCTTGTGATCACACCAATGACTTGTCTCCTTCTTCAAATGACTTTCTAAGTCCTCCAAGATGTCTAGATACTCCCCATGCTCAGCCCACAACTCACAACTTACTTGTTGATCCTCAGAGACCCTCAGATAGGAGATGGATGCACTTGCTTGATCCATTGACTTTATAGCTTTCAAATTCTTTTCTGATGACTTGAATGAAATTGAAGCAGGATAATAACCTTTTGATGGGCCTCTAGAAATGAGAATAATGATTGGTCCCCTGTTGGATGACTTGCTATGCTTATGCTATGCAGATGGTTAGACTATGTACATGCCTCTATATGCAAATGCTAATGATATTGAAACATAAACCAAGTGAAGAAAGGTTGGGCAAATTTTAGGGTGCAACACATAACACCATAGAAGATACGATGAATATCAACTTCAAAACCATGTCAAAAGTTTGTCCATTGATAGAAGAAGATCTGAGATCAAAGATGTGAAAAGGTTTTGTCAAGACCCGCAAATACATAATCAAAGATATTCAATCAATAGAGAATCCAAAATAAGTTCACAAACATATATTAGATGAAATATATAAGGTATCAAAAGATTACAATCCAAACCCCAACAAGAGATCGAAGATCTTACCTCCTCCCTCTTAGGGTTTTTACTTCTCTCTTTCTGTTCTGATGTTCCCCCAATGTTCAAAATGAAAAATAATTCAAAAGTCCCCAAGTTATGACCTAAAAAGAAGTAAATATAGTACAAAAAGATGTTTTGTTTCCGCCCATTTGCCAGGCGAACAGGGGCCTTCGCCAGGCGAACAACAGAACCAAGGCACTTCAAAGTGCCTCCAGCAGCAAACCGCCCTCTGAGATATCGCGCCTTCGCCAGGCGAAGGAATCACTCGCCAGGCGAACTTTATGTCCTTTTGGTCTGGGTGTTTCATTAGAATTACTCGCCAGGCGAACATTCGCTGGCACTCGCTGAGCTTCGCCAGGCGAATATTCTGATATCAGCTTCTCCCAGCATCTCTGATTTCGCCTAGTGAGCATGACATCATTTTGGTGGTTTGCATATTGTCTTGGTTTCCTTGCCCATTTCTTGTGTCTTACTCTTCACTTGTTTTGTGCCTAATTCCTGCACAATAACACACAAATCAAAGGTACCAAGAGCTTTTCACACTATATTGCAAACCGAACAAAACAAGAGTGGTTTTCTACACTGAATTGACGAAAATGAGTGAAAAATGCCAACTTTTGATAGATCAAATAAGTGAAATTTGACATCTAACAGTAACCATTTCGCGTACAGGATATTTCTTTGTGTTTCTGTTTGTTGCAGGACAACAGGGTTATCTTCAGCAAGTCGAGAATGCCCTTATCCTCAGCAGTTTAAGATTGCAACGAGTTGCATTTATTCTCAGCAGGGTCATCTTCAGCAGCAGGTTGAGATTGGTATCCCCAGCAGAGTAGGCTTATCCCCAGCAGGTAGATGTGGGATTATCCCCTAGCAGGAGGTCTGAGTTGTGTGTCCCAGCGTAAGTAGGTTGGTACCCAACAAGTTTTCAAAGGGCAATCATTTCAGGTGTAATGCAGTCAGGCGTTTGGTTCAACAAAGACTTTGTTTCCCCACAGGGTCTCATTATCAAGTCAGATGCCGCCAGCAGGGGCGAGGTTTATTCTCCAGCAGAGGCAACATTTCTGACGCTCTTTCCCCCAACGGAGTTGACGTTCTGGGGGTTTTCCCGGAAATATCGGTATTCAGGATTTTCTTCCTCGAGCAGAGTTAGTTCTGATTCCCTTAACATGACAGATGTTTAAGCAGAGTTGGATCCATTCCCCAGTAGAGTGGAGTTCTCAGTAGAGGTCTCTGATTTTCCCCAATAGGGCGGTTTCCTACTTACTCCCCAAGCAGAGTAGATTCCCTCCCAAGCAGAGTGGAGTTCTCAGTGTTGTTTCCACCAGGTGGAGTAGTCGGTGTTTTCCCAGCAGAATGTAATGTTCTAGAAGGCCGTTCAGGGTGTTATCCAAGCCAAGTCTTTTGATCCGTAGAAGGGTTGTATTTTAGTCTGCCATACAGGGCGCTTTCCTTAACAGAATGTGATTTGATCCCCAGCGGAGTGGAATTTGTTCTCGTAAGAGCAGTACTACCCATGAACATTATTTTCAGGAAGTCCATCCAGGGCTTGTTTTCCCATTATGAGTCCGATCGTACTTGGCGTGGTACCTCTCCCTAGCGGAGTCGGTCTCTTCTCCCTGGCATTCATTTTGCCGGGGTGGTTCCTTTGCATTTGCATGTTGCATAGCATCCTCCCAAATGTGTAGCATTTCCATTTCGTATGGAGCATTACGCCATTTTCAAACATATGCATCTGAAGCATAAGCTAGGTTTGTGGCCTTGGAGGTCGTTCGTCTGTTCCGGCAGAAGTTGTTTGATTCAGGAGATTGTCGTGTTATCCCCGTCAAGATGGATCTTTGGGTTTATTCCGGTTGTTGAATTCTTCCCAGCTAGCCGTTTAGTTAAACGTCTTTCTTTCCTCAGCTGATGTGAATGTTGTTGTTCTCCCCAGGTGAGCCGTTTGTGAACGTTTCTACTCTGGTCGAACTTGTTGATCAGACGTTTCTATTTCCCCAACAGGGTTGTTTGGTGAGAACTTTGTGTCCCCACGGAGTCTGTTGCTTTGGCTTCATTCCTCAACAGAGTTGTTTAGTGGAATTTTGTTCCTCGGCATAGTCGTTTTTTTAAAACCTATCCTGTCGGAGCTTTCTTTGCAAGTTGTGAGTCAGTTGATTTTGTTGCCTACTTATTTTGGGACGTGTTATCCCAACTCTTAGTTGGTACTCTGCAGCGTATTCTGAATTGTTGTGTTTGGCATTCCGACTTTTGGTTGGTAATTCTAGGGTGGTATCCCGACTTTTGGTTGGTAATCTCTGGTTCTTCCTTGCAGAGTCCTTTTTCCAACTTTTGGTTGGTAATCTATGCTTCATTCCAACTTTTGGTTAGTGGCCTATTGGTGTTCGGATGTCGTTCCAACTTTTGGTTGGTAATCCTCGTTTTCTTCAGCAAAGTCAGACATTCCAACTTGTGTTGGTAACCTTTGTTGTGATCAGGTCACTTTCGTTCAGCGTTTCTGGCGATCCTAACTCTTGGTTAGTAGCTTTGTATTCCAACTCTTGGTTGGTAGTTTCGGGTGATCATCCCAACTTTTGGTTGGTAGTCTTCTGTGGTGGAGTCAACTTTGTTTAGCGTCCCCGATGATCCTAACTCTTGGTTAGTAGCTTTTGTTCTAACTTTTGGTCGATGAGGATTTTGTCCTAGCAATCCTAACTTTTGGTTAGTAGCCTTGCTTCCCAAATTTTGGTTTAATTTTATTCCCTGCAGTTGTTATTCAAACTCTTGGTTGGTAGTCTTCCTTTTTTAACGTTATTCCAACTGTTGGTTGGTAGCTTGTCGCCTATGAATGTCATTCCAACTCTTGGTTGGTAATCCCCAACTAGGTCCAAAGTTGTTGGTGCTATTCCAACTCTTGGTTGGTAATTCTTTGGTGGTAGCTATTGTTTGATTCCAACTTTTGGTTGGTGGTTCCCCTCTATTCCTCAACGAAGTTGTTTATTTACACTTTTGGTTGGTAATCTTCGTTTCCTGGTGGATGATTTCAACTTTTGGTTGATAGTCTTGGTTTTGTGTGGATGATTCCATTTGGTAGTTTTCAACTTTTGGTTGGTGCGTTTTCCCCGTAGGGTTTGCCTTTGATCGACATCTTGGTGATTCTAACTTTTGGTTGGTAACCTTTTTCTTCAGCTTTTGGAGGTGATCCCGACTCTTGGTCGGTAGTGTGTGATTGGTTGTGTCTCATTTGATGATTTAAACTTTTGGTTGGTAGCTTGGGCTCATTTCCGCTTGATATTGCGGTGATCCCAACTTTTGGTTGGTAGCTTGTGGTTATCCCTTTGAGTGGTATCTGTTGGTTATTATGTCCCTAGTGAAGTCGACTCATCACTTCATTTTCGTTTGGTATTGTGGTGATTCCAACTCTTGGTTGGTGATGTTTGGGTTTTATCCCCCGAGAGTAATGTGTATCCTGTCTTTTGGATGGTATCCCTGGATTGTTATCCTTTGATGGATGTTTATCCTGTGCAGAGTTGCCAAATTACTCTTTCCCCAGTGAAGAAAAGTTGTCGAATTACTTCTCACACGATGCGGGCTGCTTGGGTAATTTTCTCTTTTGGTTCCCCGGTGGAGTCGTTATCCCAACTTTTGGTTGGCATTCGAGGTTTATTATCCCAACTCTTGGTTGGTACCCTTTGTTATCCCAACTCTTGGTTGGTATCCGGTGTTTGTTATTCCAACTCTTGGTTGGTATACTTTGATCGCTATCTCCAACTCTTGGTTGGTATCTTTGAAGTTCTATTCATGTTGGATTGTTATCCTCAACGTGTCGCATTCCAACTCTTGGTTGGTATTCGCTATTTTTCATCCCCACATGTTGCGAATTTATGGGTTCTTTTTGCATTCAATCACCTTATACCTTGAATGTTTAAAAGCTGATGCTTCTCACCCCTTCAGGTTCAAGTCGATTGAATAGGGGCAACTGTAGCACCCCAAAATTTGCCCTTCCATTTTGACTGCAACTGTCTTTTGTTTTTCTACATTTTGCACTTTTCGCATATCATGGCATTTGTTCTCGAGGCATGGGATCAAGGCATTCCTGTGGCTCAAGTTTCATTTTTAGTGCAAGAGACGGAACAACAAGCATCATCCACTCCGACATTTATTTTTCCCAACGATCGAGCGGTCAATTTTATTTTGTTTTGAAGGATATTTTTAGCTCAGGAAGCAGCATTCAGGCTATCTCAAGCGTTTTTCATGGTTATGACATTCAAGAGCAAGTTTCAGAAGCTGAATAGGACTTAGAACGGATGAAAACAGGCAAATGTGTAGATTTCCCTCCAAAAGGTGCCAAATTCAATTTTTTGAAGGTGTTAACCGATTAACCAAATGTGTTAAACGATTAACCAAGTCAAAATCAGGTCAAATTTGAACTTTTGAAGGTGTTAATCGATTAATCAAACGTGTTAATTGATTAACCAGTGCAGATTTTGCCTCTGCACGTGAATTTTCAAAGGGAGTCACTTTGGGGTCCAATTTGATCACTTGAGAAGTTGATTTTATACTTAGGAAGGATCTAAAACCACTTCAAATTTTGGTTAATTTCATTTTCCCTCCAAATTCCCATTCCTAATCCCATTCCAAATTTCCACAAACCACATTTCATACCTCATTTGGATCCAAACCTAAGAGGTATTTAAATGATTTACTCCAAACGTCACACAGTCTAATCCTCATAATTTCACTCTCATTTCAGAATTCACTCCAATTCTCTCAATTTTCTCTGAACTTCTCCATTCGCAAACTTCACCAAAAAGCTCTTCACATTGAATTCCTTGATTCTTCATTGGAATCAATGAATTCTTGAGCTTAAACCTTCATCCATCATCCTTATTGAATCAATCTTTCCATTCAATTTTCGTGCAAACTTGGATCTGAATTTTGAAGTGGTTTTGGAAGAGCTTATTTGGATAATTCTTGCTTGATTTTGGTGGATCATCACTTCTACTACAAGGATTAGCTTGGATCTTGAAGGAATTCCGGATTTCTTGCTTAGATCTACACGTTCGAAGTAAATCAACATTCACCGAAGCAATTCTCCGCTTCGAAGGTTGGAATTCTAGATCCATGGCATTTTGAGCTTATTTGCATAATTATCATGTGGATCTTCATTTTTGATTGACTTTTGGTTGATTTGATTCATGTGAGTTGTGATTGTGCTGTTTAGATGTGTTTACATTTTGTTTAGATCATTGTTTTCTAGTTTAATTTCGTGCATGTTTGATTACAAGCTCATGTGGATGATTGCTTAAGTGATAAGTTGCTGAAAAGTGCTTTTTTGTTGTTGTTTTCTGCTGTTGGAACAATGTTAATCGATTAACCCCTGGTTTTAATCGATTAACCAGTTCAAATATCCAAAATTTTCAAGCGTATTTCAGTGGTTAATCGATTAACCCCTGGTGTTAATCAATTAACACTGTTCCAGCAGGTCTGTTTTTGCTGTTTTTCATGCTTGTTTCGGTATCGTTTCGCTTTGAATCATCATGGATTAGTGTGATGCATTAGGAGTGAGATGTTTTGGATATATGTCGTTGTTCTTGATTGTTTAATCATGATTTCTTCAACACGCGTGCTTGCTTTCCACTTGAATGCATACTCTCGTATATGTTGTTCGAAGTGATGTGCGCTTTTCTTTAGTTTTGCTTGAGTGTGAGAATCGAGTGGTCGAGATGCGCTTGTGGCGGCGGCTGCCCCACACTTTTTTTTCTCCCACTTTTCTCCAATGATTGATGGTCGATGGTCGTAGGAGTTCGCTTCTCCCATTTCATCTCATTCTCGCATTCTTTCGCTTGCATTTTCATGTTTACTTGCCTTCTTGCATTTCTCTTTTGCATTGCATTCTTTGCTTGCTTTCAAGAGGTCGAGACGCGCTTGTGGCGGCTACTGCCCCACACTATTTTCCTCCCTCTTTGCATGTTTATTTTCCATGTTTGCATCTCTTATTTGTGATTGATTTATCTTGTGATTTCTTGGTCTTTTTCCATGATCCCCATAGGGTTTCTAGTCCCTCAGTTTAGGACGGGAGTAGAAGAGACATTAGGTGTTCAATCCAAGCATGCTAACATTAGGGTAGATTCTCCCTCTTTCAATCCCAACTTTAGGTCCACTTTGCATGACAACATTAGAACCAAGTTTCCCTTAGAGGTCGCGTCTCTCTTCTCATATCAAAACATTTTAATTCATCTAATAAATGCGATGAATGTTGTACGTTATGAGCCTTAAGCACATGGGAAATGATGAGTGAGGGGTCTCCTCTCGCTTGTCTATAGTGTTTAGTGTACGTCCCATTTGGGGGAGATATGCGACGCATTCGTTCCTAAGTCATAGTCTTTAGTGCAACGTGAATCACAAACCGAATTAATTCACTTCACTAAAAAAACACAAACAAAACATCAAACATTTTTCTCCTTCGGGTTTAATTAAAAATCATTTTCAGAAAAAAGTGTTGTTAAGCTTTGGTTCTACCGCAAACATACCTCGTCCCTAACTCCTAGAACGAAGGTTTAACCCTACTCGGTTTAAAACACTTAATCAACCTGTGGTTTCGTGTCATCCCGAACTATGTTTGCTCTGATTTCTCGTACCAGGCGAGGATACGTAGGCACAAGACGACGATGTTTTGGCGAGCAACATTTCCCCCACCTTCACCCATAGTTTTCCGAACTACGTTGACTCTGACTATCCCATTGCACGAGGGAGTACGTAAGCATAGAGCGGTGATGCTCTATTGAGTCCCTTTTCTTTTCTTTCGTCCTGTGAGCCTGTAGCTTAGACAGATAAACACACCCTTAGATAGACAACAAGCGTGGATCCCGTCGAGTAGGATGAACGTGAGGGGTGCTAATACCTTTCCCTTCCGTAACCGACTCCCGAACCCAAGATTTGGTTGCGATGACCTTGTCTTTTCCCGTTTCGTAGGTTTTCTTTGCTCATTTCCTTTCCCTCTCTTTGAGATAAATAACGAACAGTGGCGACTCTTCTGTTTTCTGCCGGGTGTTTTTCGCAGTTGCGAAACTTGGTGCTAAAGGCTCTCCAAGAGTTGAAGACTGAGAATCAAGCTGTTAGATCACTCCTAGAAAAGCAAGACGAAATTTTCAAGGAACAAGATGAGACTAACACAAAGATTGAAGGGATGCTTCAATCCATTTTGTTGAGATTTGATCGCGACTTTCCGAGTCTAATCAAATTAACTACAAGTGTATAGTCTATCGCGTAGTAATAAATATATTGATCCCACAGGGACTCGTAATCAATCTAGTATATTTGGACGTTACTGTGTTTAGCTAGGTTGTTAATGGTTTAAGGGGGAAATATGCAGAAGTAAAGGATAAACTAAAGAAAGGCTAAAAGGTTTCTTAGAATAATAATGCGGGTAATCGGTATGCAATGACATAGTGCTCCGAGGGTTCGACAAATTACCGGCGCAGCTTACTAATTTCAAAATGGTTTTCAGAAGAAAATAACATTTTAAAGACTTTTGTCTCACGATGGTTGTTGACGCTAGTCGCATCTCTAAGGCGGAACGTATGCTTTCGCTATCCCGTTCGGGGTTAAAATTGATTTTTGAAAACCATTGAGTTCTAATCTCTTTTAAAATGCTTTCGCTATGTTTAAAATAGATGCTCAGTTTTTACTATCTGGTCCTAGCCTCAGCTTTCGCATGTCGGTTCATACCTTAGTAAATCTCACACTGTCGTGGCAAGATTGCTTTAAATAAATTCTCGTTGTCGCGACGAAGTTTAGTTTAACAAATTTGATTTAAAAACTAGAGCCAGAAACAAGTTTGAAAAAGGAATTTTATGCTAGCTATTATCGAACCTCGTTCTACTAGTTCATTACATACCGATCAATGCGGTTTTAGCTAGACATGAAGTTTAAAGCATGCATAATTAAATTTAAAGAGCAGAACTTGTAAACATACATATTAAATCAAATATAATTAATTAACAATAATGGAACCTGTAAATAATTCTGGTTCGGCACTTGGATAATCCTCCACAATGTCGGCAGGATTACTCTTGTGACGATTAATTGTACAAAAAAGTAAAGAACAGAAATTACAACTGAATTCTGGAAAGGAAACAAAGGAAAGGAGGCAAAGCAGAAAAGAAACAAAAATAAGAAAATATCTCTAGTAGTAAATCCGGTAGCACTTCGTGGTCTTCCATGCGGCTCCCTTATTTCAGTCCCAAAGCTCTCTTTTTATAGTGAATGAATTGTACGTGAACTGCTTTTGGAAGTGCCATTGAGGGTTAGACAATCCAGGGAGTCGTGCATTTGTTTTGGGCTTCTGTTGCATGTTCTGGTAAGTGGACGCTATGCAAAAATTGTGGGTGTGACGGTCGTCAGGGAGCCATGACGCTCGTGAAGGTCATGACAGTCGTGACAGTCATGACGGTCGTCACGCTTGTGACGGTCGTAAGGGGCATGTGACGACCGTCATATCAGCAAAGTTTATTTCTGCTACTTTTCACATTCTTTTTCTTCTGTTATATGTCTTTTAGTGCTTGTTTTTCTTATCTTGCTTCATTTGAGTATTGACTTTATAAACCTGCAAAACACTTAACAAACGATGCGAATGTGGTACGAAATCGGGGTGAAATCGACCGTTAATAGCATGAAAATATGGCATTTTAATATATATGTTTTCGCGTTATCAAACTCCCCTAAACTTGAATCTTTGCTTGTCCTGAAGCAAAAAGCCTAGGAGCTGAGACGATGCAGCCACACGATGCGTTCCTTTGTGTTTTCAAAGTCGCTTCAGAGGCGCTGAGTCGAGAATTCGGAGATGATTCATAACAACACGCATACGAACTTGACATTAAGTAGAAATGCTCTCGAAGGCCTCCTCCTTATACGAGTCGGTTCCAATCATGTTGTTGTAGCTCGGCGTTAAGTTCATCGTACTAAGTTCTACCCCGTTTCATTCCAGCGCAATCACATTAAGCCCTTTACCTCTTTTCGCGCACGTAGTGGAATAGCCTGTTAGTGACTTTGGTCTTTTCTTTCTACGGGGTCTGGTGCACGAGTGCGGTACCCTATAACATGTTCACTTTGTAAGTTGTGGGGGATCGAACCGTGATTCGCCCTACTGAGTCCATAACCAGAGACCTACGGACCAACTGACAAGGAACTTCTTTTCTTTTATGAGCTCATTTTTTCTTTTCTTTTTGCCATTCCAAAACGTCAGAGGTAGATAAACACTACATGGCTGCGGAGCAATTCTTTTCTTTACGATCTTACCGATCACTTCTTTGCATCGGCTTTCCACGTGGTACGCGCTTAAGGCGGTGCTGACTGCTTTTATAAACTACTAAGGGCTTCGCTTGGTGCTCGAACTTGAGGCTTCGGTACAGTAGGTAGTGGAACTGACTCGCATAAACCGGAAGTCTAAGGTGTCAAATCAGTATGGATATCGTTAGCAATCGTTCTCGAGTTTCCTTAACTTGGCCTTAATCTAGGTGCACCAGATGTTTGCATCGAAAAAGTTTTCGTATAGCTCGAGTAAAGCAGATTAAGCTGGGGAAGTTCTTTTAACGGAAAAGAATATAAAAATATGCGCTTTATTGAATTGAAATAGAACTGAATTGAAATTACTGAAATTGAAATTACTTTGAAAGGGAAATGGAGTACATAATAAAGTGCCGCTCCCACACTATCTCAAGCAGTGTCCTCACTACTTTGAAATGATAGTGGAAGGTGTACAATAATGAAAACAAGAAAAATGCAGAAAAAAAAAAAGAAGAACACTACTCTCTGTCGCGCCCTCTTCCTCGATGTCGTCCTCCTCTGGTCGTGGGGCATAGAACGCCGGTGTGAAAAATGGAGTCGTGTAAGTCGTTCTCACGGACGTTTAAGGCGGCCATTTCATCTACGATATTGCTGAGGCGTTCCCCTTGGGCGACCAGCAAATCTATCACTAGCTGATGTTGTTCTTGCTGACGTCGTTCAAGTAGGACAACGGTCTCTTTCTATTGCTAGATGGCGTGAAGGACATCTTCGATGGTAGACTCGGTTTGAGGACGGGGGCAACGATGGGAAGAAGGACCAGCAGGAGATGGTTACTGAGGAGCTTCAGCCTGAGCAGCGCGGTCCAGTTCATCCTGTATCTCATCAACGGGCATCTGATCATTCTGTTGAGGTGCTGCAGCATTAGCTTCGGGTGCCGCTGGGTCAAAAAGCCAGTTGGCTAGGTTCTGAGGGTGAGCATGGTCACAGCAAGGAAGGATGATGTTGCGGATGGTGCGGTTGCAAACCACCGGATGATATCGTCCGTAGGCTCGTACCTTGATGAGGTGAGAAGAACGGCAGTAGTCGATATCCAGGAAAACAGGAGGGAAGGACGGGAGGGCCTGGAGGCGAACGCCGAGGTCGAGTGATAAGGAAATGGAAGTGACGATACCTCCGAAGTAAAAAGGCTTGGAGCCTCGACCACAGTTTGCTTGGATTGTGAGCCAACAGAAATGGGGCGGCGTTGATGGGTTCCGGCGCAGACGCATTTCAGAAAGAACAGTTCCTTAGAGTTTACCTTATGGTTACTATCTCTGGCAAAGATAGTGTTATTGAGCACCCTGTGAAAGTAGCGGATAGCGGGATGGTGAATGAATGTAGCATTAAAGTTGTCCTAGCTATCGGCGGTGGTGCCGGTGAGTTGGTTCCAAAGGGCAAATGCTTCCAAAAAGAATTGTTCCAAGGGAACACGACAGTGAGCATCAGCACCATGGTGGAATTGAAGCATCTGAGCCAGTTGATTCTGGTTTACCTAATATTCCCGGCCGAATAATCTGAACCATGCAACACCGGTGAGTTGATTGGTTTCGCCGGGAGGGGTCATGTATGTGAACGAACTTAGGAACTCCAGAGTTAACTGTTCGTAGGTAGGCTGCGGGGTTATGCAGAGGAACCACAACCCGACATTCTGTAGCATCCATTGGACGCCTTCCCGAATGCCCAATTCCGTGATGCAGGCGACATCGACATATTGAGTTGGTCGGACAGAGCGCTGATAAAATTGAACGTAATTTGTTCGCTGTTGATCTCCTTTTTTGCCGTCTCTGAAGGTGATGTTGGACATGTCTGGAAGTTCTCCTTGGCGTGCCATTGCTTCTGATGATTTTGCAAAAACAGAGAGAATGTTTTGGAAGAGAGGTTCTTTCTGTGGAATGGAATGAGAAGAGAACCGGGACTTTATAATGTGAAATTTGGGAATGAACGGTTGGATTGGATGAGAATAGGGTTGAATGGAATGAATGAGGGAGTTGAGAATATATGGGGGTGTTTGGAATCGTAAGAGAGTGGGGGGTTACAAATTTGGGAGAGAGAAAGAATGCCCAACGGTCGTATTCTGCTATTTAGCAGAATACGTATTCTCGTGACGATCGTGAGGGGGTGTCACGATCGTGAGGCTCGTGACGAGCGTAACAAGGCTGTGACGGTCGTCATAGCAGCAAATTCTGTAGATGCAGAATTTGTGCTGTTTGGTTCGTACAGGCATTATGTAATAGCATTAAGTCTCATTTCAGATCAGTATATCAACCAAACAATGAATTGAAAATAAAGAATACTTGAATAAAATAAAATTGCAAACGAAATTCATTAATTAAAGAGTAAAATACAGGAATTGAAATGTGGTTCAAATTGTAAAAACATAGAACTATAAATTGTTCAGAATGCAGTAAAAACTAAAACTAAAATTAAAGTTAATCAGTCCTTATGTTGCTTCAAGTTGTCGAGCTGTTTAGTAAGGCAATCGGACTGTTCACACACTACGTCCATGAAGGTCATGACTTCCATTTGCAATGTTGTTAGCTCTTCCTTGATTGTGGTAATTTCCAACTTGACATCGTCCACTGTTTTCAGAATGGTATTCAGCTTGTCTGTTTGTTGGTCAGGGATGGGGTCAGGGATGGGGCCAGGGAAATTATGGTAATTTAGAGGAGTCTCAGCTTCCGACACATAGTCTTCATAGTACATAAAATCTTGAGCTTCTGAAATATGGTCACTATCGTACATGTAAGCCTGAGGTGTGGAATGAGGTGAGGCAGGACCCATAGGTTCATCCAATTCGTACAGCCAGTTGTTTCGGTTGTGGACACTCGTTCTCTCATGGTTAGGTAGTGTAAACAGGTGGACAGGTCAGCCAGCAATGAGGTACTCATAAGTGTCAGGGCTTAAGTTACCTATAATACGTTGGTTAAAGCAGAATGGTATATCCATAGGTCTGATTTGGCCAGATACTTTGATTCTGCTCAGCTGGTACCTAAGTCCGATTACATGTGCAATCATAGTGACGAGGCCTCCTACAGTGATAGGTGCATTTTGTTCCTGGTTAATCCTTTCAAAGGTTCTCATCTTGAATGGTACGGAATTGACTGGACGACCCTGTGACGTATAGTACAAGATAAACAGTTCCTCCTTCGAGACAGCGGTAATGTTTTCCTCCTTCCCAAAAAGGGTATGTGCTAATATCCTATGGAAGTAGCGGAGTGCAGGATTATGTATCTCGTTAGAGTACATGTCATTTGGCTCAGGGTGATAGTTACATGTGATAGTACCCCAAAAGAAATCTAACCGATATCCATATCTTCTTCTTGAGTGTCAGTATACGAGAAAGGTCCGCTAGGGAAGCCTAAAAGATCAGCTAATGACTTACGGTTATATTTGAACTCAGTCCCAAACAGTCTAAAACATATCAGCTCCTTGGTGGATCCATAGCCGTATTCGGGTCTGTAGCCTAGGGAGCTAAGGAATTCGAACGTGAGTTCGCGAAAGGTAACACAAGGGGTTTTAGAGCAGTTCGCTCCCAGTCTAGTTGGTTAAACAGGTAGAGGATGCTATCATGAATGCCTAACCGATCCATAGTGGATCCATCATAGTAATGTGTCAAAGCGATGCCTCTCTGAGTCAAAGCCTCAAATCGGGCTTGCTGAGCTGATCCTCTAAAAACAGTAACCGTGTAGTCGATGTTAGCCATTCTCGCTAGTTAGTCAGTCAAAAAGGAGATAAGTAGGAAGTCTTTAAAATTCTGTAAATAGTTGAAAACATATTTTACTCAAATTAGATTTTAGAAACATAAGGTGATAAAAAATAAAGAAAATAAAAGTGTAAACCAGATGAAAAACATATTGTAAATAATTTCAAAGGGTAAAACGAGGGAAAATGGGTTGCCTCCCATTTAGCGTTATTTTTAACGTTGAAAGCCTGACGATAGCTTGGTGACAAGCTATTCGGGATGTTTAGCAGGGAGCTCTTACAGTTTCAGTCTGCTCACGTGGTTACTGTCGTCATTTCGATTGTAATGCTTTAGACGTTGTCCGTTGACTATGAACGGTGTATTGATTTTATCACAAATTTCGACAGCTCCACTATGAAGGATTCTAGTTATCTTGAATGGACCTGACCATCTTGACTTTAGTTTTCCTGGGAAGAGTTTCAATCTTGAGTTGAATAGGAGCACGACGTCTCCCACACTGAACTGTTTACGGACTAAACACTTATCGTGCCACTTTTTGGTTCTTTCTTTGTATATGTGAGCATTCTCATACGCGTCTAATCTAAGTTCTTCCAATTCATGCAGGTTCAAGATCTGTTTTTCGCCTGCTTCAGTGTAATTGAGGTTTAACGTCTTAATATCCCAAAAGGCTTTGTGCTCAAGTTTCACTGGCAAGTGACATGATTTCCCATATACCAATTTAAATGGTGTAGTTCCTATCGGTGTCTTGTAAGCTGTCCTATAGGCCCATAAAGCGTCGTTTAGCTTTGATGACCAATCTTTCCTGGAGGTGGCGACTGTCTTTTCTAAGATCTGCTTTATTTCTCTGTTAGAGACCTCCACTTGGCCGCTGGTCTGCGGGTGATACGGTGTTGCAACACGGTGTTTTACTCCATATTTCGATAGCATTTTGTCAAAAATCCGCCCTATGAAGTGTGAACCGCCGTCACTGATGACAAGTCTGGGCACACCGAATCTGGGAAAGATGGTATTCTTAAAGCGGTTTAGAACTACTCGCGTGTCGTTTGTTGGAGCGGCAACAGACTCAATCCATTTCGATACGTAGTCGATGACGACGAGTATGTACTTGTTACCAAAAGAAGATGGGAATGGACCCATGAAGTCGATTCCCCATACGTCAAAGACTTCCACTTCCAAGATGCCTTTTTGGGGCATCTCGTCGCGCCTTGAGATATTTCCAGTGCGTTGACACCAGTCGCATCTTAATATAACAGCGTGGACATCTTTCCAAATACTGGGCCAGAATAGGCCAGATTGCAGGATTTTCGCACATGTCTTTGAAGTACTGGCATGTCCTCCATAAGGAGCGGAGTGACACTGAGAAATGATGTCTTGAGTTTCTTCCTCTGGGACGCATCGACGATATATATTTTCGGCTCCTCTCTTGAAAAGCAGAGGTTCGTCCCAATAATAATGCTTTAAGTCGTGGAAGAATTTCTTCTTTTGCTGATAGCTGAAATCTGGTGGGAGCACGCCTGCGGCTAAGTAGTTTACAATATCAGCATACTAAGGCAGGGTGACTTGTGCGTAGACGGCTTCCACGGCTTTTTCTAGTTCAGGTTCTTCCGAGGTTAATGGTGGCATATCACTTTCCAATCTGGCTATCAGGCGTTCGTAAGGGAAATCGTCGTTGATAGGCATTGATTCCAGCTTAATGCCCTCTATTCGGGATAGGTGATCGGCCACTACATTCTCGGTTCCTTTTTTATCTTTTATTTCTAAATCAAACTCTTGTAGTAATAGGATCCATCGCAACAATCTTGACTTGGCATCCTTTTTGCTTATCAGGTACCTAATGGCAGAATGGTCTGTGTAGATGATGATTTTCGCTCCTACCAAGTAAGAACGGAATTTGTCAAGGGCGAATACAATTGCTAGAAGTTCCTTCTTAGTTGGGCAGGATCTAAGGTTCTACTGGCATAGTAGATTGCGTGAAGCTTCTTGTCTTTCCTTTGTCCTAGAATTGCACCTACAGCATAATCACTCGCATCGCACATGATTTCGAATGGTAGTTGCCAATCTGGTGGTTGCATGATTGGTGCGGTAATGAGTGTTGTTTTTAGAGTTTCGAATGCTTCTAAGCAGATCTTGTCGAAAACGAACTCAACATCTTTCATTAACAGACCTGTCAGAGGTTTTGTGATTTTCGAGAAATCTTTTATGAATCGTCGGTAGAATCCGGCGTGTCCCAAAAAGCTTCGTATTTCTCGTATGGTTTTCGGAGGTTGAAGATCCTTTATAATTTCTATTTTTGCTTTGTCAACCTCAATCCCTTTTTCAGATATGACGTGTCCTAAAACTATACCTTGTCGGACCATGAAATGGCATTTCTCCCAATTGTGAACAAGGTTCACTTTCACGCATCCTTCGAGTACCATTTCTAAGTTCGACAAACAGCCTTCAAAAGTTTGTCCGCATACAGAGAAGTCATCCATGAACACTTCCATGATGTCATCTATAAAATCCGCGAAGATTGCCATCATGCATCTTTGGAAGGTTGATGGAGCATTGCAGAGTCCAAACGGCATTCGGCGATAAGCAAAAGTACCATAAGGACAGCTGAATGTAGTCTTTTCTTGGTCATCGGGGTGAATAGGAATTTGGAAGAATCCCGAATAACCATCTAGATAGCAGAAGTACGAATGTTTCTCTAGTCTCTCCAACATCTGGTCTATGAAAGGTAAAGGAAAATGATCTTTCTGAGTTGCCTTATTCAGTTTTATGTAATCGATACACATCCTGCTTCCAGTTACAACTCTTTGGGTTATCGATTCACCTTTTGCATTCTTTACTACCGTGACGCCTCCTTTCTTTGGTACGACGTGCACTGGGCTAACCCATTGGCTGTCGAAGATCGGATATATGATTCCTGCATCAAGCAACTTCATCATTTCGTCTTTGAATATAGTTCTTAGGATATGATTTATCCTTCTCTGATTTTCTCTAGAAGTTTTGCAGTCTTCCTCTAGCATGATTCGATGCATACTGATGGAAGGACTTATACCTTTAAGATCGCTTATATTATAGCCTAATGCGGTTGGGTATTTCCTTAGGACTTCTAATAGTTTCTTAGTTTCTGACTGCCCTAAATCGGCATTGACTATTACTGGTCTTTTGAATTCTGTATCTAAGAATTCGTACCTGAGGGTCTTAGGCAATTCTTTAAGTTCTAAAGCTGGGTTTTTCGGACCTGGCATGTGTTTAGGAGTTAGTGCTAAGATTTCGCTTAGACTATCATCTTTGTATGGGGCACGCCAATTGTTGTCTTCATGAATTTCAGGGATTTGGATCTTCATGATTTCAGAATATTTAGTTTCTTCCTTTTCCAATTCTCGTATGCATTCGTCAATGACATATAATAGATAGCATGTATCATTTATGGCTGGTACCTTTAAGAACTTGGTGAGGATAAATTCTATCTTTTCTTCTCCTACTTCGAATGTTAGCCTACCTTTCTTCACGTCTATAATAGCTCTGGCTGTTGCTAGGAAGGGTCTTCCTAAGATAATTGGGGTAACAGAGTCCTCCTTAATATCCATGATTATGAAGTCGGTTGGAATGTAGAATTGTCCTATGCGTACTGGAACGTTTTCCAGTACACCGATGGGATATTTGACTGATCAGTCAGCCAATTGCACGGACATTTTAGTTGGCCTTAGTTCTCCCATATTCAACTTTTTACATATAGATAGGGGCATAACACTTATACTGGCTCCTAGATTGCATAAAGCTTTGTCTATGACGAACTTTCCTATGACGCAAGGTATGGAGAAGCTACTTGGGTCTTTTAGTTTAGGAGGCATGTTATTTTGAATGATTGCGCTACACTCGGCAGTAAGTGTAATTGTTTCGTTATCCTCAATTTTTCTTTTGTTAGACAGGATTTCTTTAAGAAATTTAGCGTATGACGGCATTTGAGTTATAGCTTCTATGAAAGGAATGGTGATATTCAGTTGTTTCAGAAGTTCTACGAATTTCTTAAATTGTCCTGAAGTTTTGGAATTTATGAATCTTTGAGGATAAGGAATCGGTGGCTTATATGGCGGTGGAGGCACATATGAGTTTTCATCTTTGGCGGCCTCTTGCTCATTATCTTCCTTCTTTTCGGTTTCAGACTCCTTTTCTGCTGGTTTATCAGTTTTCTGATGCATGGCTGAATTTTCACTCTGAGGATCGGTTGGTCCATCCAGTTCTTTTCCACTTCTTAATATAACAGTGTTTGCATGACCTTTCAGATTAGGTTTTGGCTGACCAGGAAATGTACCAGCTGGTGCGGCTGCAGAAGCTTGTTGTTGAGCCACTTGTGATATCTGCGTTTCGAGCATTTTATGATGAGTGGCTAAAGCGTCTACTTTGCTGGTTAGCTGTTTAATCTGCTCGCTAGTGTGTATGTTTTGATTCAGGAATTCTTTGTTTGTTTGAGCTTGAGTAGCTATGAATTTTTCCATCATCAGTTCAAGATTTGATTTTCTAGGGGCAGTCGGGGCAGCTACGACTGGTTTCTGATATCCTGGCGGAGCAGCAGGTGCTTGCAAGGCATCATCGCTTTTGTAGGAAAAGTTTGGGTGGTTCCTCCATCTTGGGTTGTAGGTATTCGCATAAGGGTTACCTTGAGCTATTTTACTTGGTCTGGTGGAATTCCTGCCAATAGTGGGCACTCGGGCGCATTATGAGTGGCGATTCCACATAACTCGCCATTTAGAGTTACAGCAGCTACGGTTCCAGGTGGTGTTACAGTTAAACTGTCGATTTTCTGCGTTAAAGCATCCACCTTAGCGTTGAACTTTTCAAGACTGCTGATCTCGTACATCCCACCTTTTGTTGCGGGTTTCTCTGATGGAGTTCTTTCACCTCCCCATTGGCAATGGTTCTGAGACATGTTTTCGATAAGTTGATAGGCTTCATCGTATGGCTTATCCATAAGTGCACCGCCCGCGGCGGCGTCTACTGATAATCTGGTGTTATACAGAAGCCCATTGTAGAAAGTATGAATCGTCACCCAGTCTTCTAAACCGTGGTGAGGACA
Source organism: Lathyrus sativus (assembly GCA_963859935.3). NCBI lineage: Eukaryota > Viridiplantae > Streptophyta > Magnoliopsida > Fabales > Fabaceae > Lathyrus > Lathyrus sativus. The sequence goes on along the minus strand of OZ012741.1, from coordinate 413,966,999 downwards.
TGCTCTCATCATATCTTTGAATCTTTCCCACGCTTCATAGAGAGATTCAGCATCTTTCTGTCGAAATCCGTTGATTTGAGCTCTAAGCATAGCAGTTTTGCTTGGTGGAAAGTATCTTGCTAAGAAAACGTTCTTCAACTATTCCCATGTCGTAACAGAGTTGGATGGCAAGGATTGTAACCAAGCCCAAGCTCTATCTCTAAGAGAGAAAGGAAAAAGATGAAGTCTTATTGCATCTGGAGTTACTCCATTTGCCTTCACTGTGTCTGCATATTGTACAAACTTCGTTAAGTGCTCATTCGGATCCTCAGTTGCATTTCCTGAGAATTAATGTTGTTGTACAGCTGACAACAATGATGGTTTTAGTTCGAAATCTTTCTGATTGATAGCGTAGTCCTTCAGAGGTTTGTTCTGAGGTCCTTCATCCATTTTCGATTCTTCAACAGGCTCAGGAGTATGAGCTAGCAGATCGGGAATATTGTGTTTTCGTTGATATTCAACGATGCGTCTTCTTAGGTGTAAGAAGCGCTCTAGTTCGGCGATTGATGGTTGTAAGATATCAATTTGTGAGCAAGTACTTGGCATACAATCGATGAACGAGTAAAGGGAAATAAAATAGTTAACTTATTCTATACTGCGTAACAAAGGGTTACACTATTGACTAAACGAGTCCCCAGCAACGGCGCCAAAAACTTGATCGCGACTTTCCGAGTCTAATCGAATTAACTGCAAGTGTACAGTCTATCGCATAGTAATAAACATATCGATCCCACAGGGACTCGTAATCAATCTAGTATATTCGGACGTTACTGTGTTTAGCTAGGTTGTTAATGGTTTAAGGGGGAAATATGCAGAAGTAAAGGCTAAACTAAAGAAAGGCTAAAAGGTTTCTTAGAATAATAATGCGGGTAATCAGTATGCAGTGACATAGTGCTTCGAGGGTTCGACAAATTACCGGCGCGGCTTACTAATTTCAAAATGGTTTTCAGAAGAAAATAACAGTTTAAAGACTTTTGTCTCACGATGGTTGTTGACGCCAGTCGCAACTCTAAGGCGGAACGTATGCTTTCGCTATCCCGTTCGGGGTTAAAATTGATTTTTGAAAACCATTGAGTTCTAATCTCTTTTAAAATGCTTTCGCTATGTTTAAAATAGATGCTCAGTTTTTACTATCTGGTCCTAGCCTCAGCTTTCGCATGTCAGTTCATACCTTAGTAAATCTCCCACTGTCGTGGAAAGATTGCTTTAAATAAATTCTCGCTGTCGCGACGAAGTTTAGTTTAACAAATTTGATTTAAAAACTAGAGCCAGAAACAAGTTTGAAAAAGGAATTTTACGCCAGCTATTATCGAACCTCATTTTACTAGTTCATTACATACCGATCAATGCGGTTTTAGCTAGACATGAAGTTTAAAGCATGCATAATTATATTTAAAGAGCAGAACTTGTAAACATACATATTAAAGCAAATATAATTAATTAACAATAACGGAACCTGTAAATAATTCTGGTTCGGCACTTGGATAATCCTCCACAATGTCGGCAGGATTACTCTTGTGACGATTAATTGTACGAAAAAGTAAAGAACAGAAATTACAACTGAATTCTGGAAAGGAAACAAAGGAAAGGAGGCAAAGCAGAAAAGAAACAAAAACAAGAAAATATCTCTGGTAGTAAATCCGGCAGCACTTCGTGGTCTTCCATGCGGCTCCCTTATTTCAGTCCCAAAGCTCTCTTTTTATAGAGAATGAATTGTACGTGAACTGCTTTTGGAGGTGCCATTGAGGGTCAGAAAATCCAGGGAGTCGTGCATTTGTTTTGGGCTTCTGTTGCACGTTATGATAAGTGGACGTTATGCATAAATTGTGGGTGTGACGGTCGTTAGGGAGCCATGACGCTCGTGAAGGTCATGACGGTCGTGACAGTCATGACGGTCGTCACGCTTGTGACGGTCGTAAGGGGCCTGTGACGACTGTCATATCAGCAAAGTTTATTTCTGCTACTTTTCTCGTTCTTTTTCTTCTGTTATATGTATTTTAGTGCTTGTTTTCCTTATCTTGCTTCATTTGAGTATTGACTTCATAAACCTGCAAAACACTTAACAAACGATGCGAATGTGGTACGAAATCGGGATGAAATCGACCGTTAATAGCATGAAAATATGGCATTTTAATATATATGTTTTCGCGTTATCAAGATTTCCACCCCATCATAGAAACCCATATTTTTAAAACTTGTTATTTTCTAGGTTTTACTTAAGTGTTTTATCATTTCTGCATTAGCTTCTGTACTTTTTGTACTTTTAATGAAATGAGGTTTCTGTGTGTTTTACTTTGTCTATTTTATTTTTATATTTTTGATTGATAATAGAGGAGGAAAAGAGTATATATGTATTTGATATACTTATTTTCCTTCTGACACCCAAACATTTGACTATGAATTTTCTAATTTCTGACTCTGATAACTGGCCTGGGAACTTTGAATAAGTTCACCAACTTTACAAACTTTTCAATCAAGTTAACCAGATTATTCAGAAGCTGAGAACTATAGTCAAAGATGTTTCCGTGTAACCACCTTTTCTTTTTTTTCTTACACTTTTTTTCTTCCAACCATTTTTTTAATTATTTTATTTTTGTTCAAATTTTATTTTACTTAGATAACATATTATAAGTTCTTATTTATTTTTTATCTTGTTTTGATCATTATTGTCTATATTTATTTTTCAAATATAGTTAGTTTTGGTGTATTGACTAATCAAGTTTTTCATTGATTTTGTTCTTGTTAGAAATGTGAGGGGGAGATTTCTGGAAATGGAAATTTGGAATGATTTCACAATAAGAAAATAAGGATTGCGTTTCACTTTTGTATTGAAGCTGAGTTTGCTTTGATTTTTGTTAAATTTAAAAATTTCAATCAATTTGTATTTATTGTTTACCATTATTCTACTCTTAGTTTATTAAATTTTGTTTAAGGTTTAACTTGTTTTTTTTTTTTAATTTTAGTTGCTCAGTCCCATTAATTAATTTGCATTTCCTATTTTGTAAATAATTTTATTAAATTTTGTAATTAGTTTGTGATTGTGCCGCCACTTACACTTTGATTTGTAAAACATAAATATTGAATATATGCTTGTGTTTGATGTTGTGGTTTGGTTTATTATTACGTTACAATTTTGGAGTTTAAATCCAATTTAGCTTTCAAAAATAATTTGGACGCATAGATTTATGCTCGACTTCTCGTAGAGTGATTTCTACATAAATCCACTTTAAGTTAGCTTAGAGCTACTTTTGATTTCGTTTTATTTTTGGTCCATTGGCTCACTCTTGGATCTTTTTACAATGAGATCTTTTTATTTGCATTTAATTGTTTGATGGGTTTGTTCTTAGTCGCTTTATTATATCCCCATTCGACAAAATATACCCCCATTCTTATGACATATAATAATTTTATAGATTTTCTTTATTTTTTTTCTGATCGTGTTAGTTAATTGTTAATTAAATATTAGCATAAAATCAATCACTTTTCAAAAAGAAAAAAAAATAATAAGAGCTCGATCCAACGTCGAGCTATTTTCTCAAGTAAAACCATCAACCATTTCTTTTTCAACATTTCACCATTGATCATTTTCAAACCCTAAAACCACTTCAAACCTTTTTCATAATCATAAATAAACCTCGATCAAAATCAAGTGAATTTTCTTAAATAAACTCAAAAATACCTAAAACTATTAGACTCTTTTCACAAATAAGATGAAAAAGAAATGTGGTGTAGTCCACTAGCTCCCGAGAGTTAGGAAACGAGATATAGTTCTTTTCTGTTTGAGCTCAAAATACATCAAATCAATCAAACTATTTTTCTCGCCCCAGGTGATGATCTTAAAAAAAATGAAAGATATTTCGTCTTGAGACGATGCAAAAACAATGCTTCATTTGCAATCATGTGAGTTAAGATAAGTGACGTTTTCCCGTAAATATTGATATGTAGAAATCCAATAAATGTGATGCAAATGCTTGCTCCTCACTTTTTTGGTAGCAATCAATGTTTTTTCATCGATTGAGACAAAATAGCTTTCACTAAAATTGACTAACACATAAACATTTTCTACCCAGAAATATGTAGCCTTAAGTTCTCTATTGCACCCGGAGATACGTAGGAGCGAGATTCAAAGTCTCGTCAAACACCCTAATAAAAAATAAACCTTTTTGTCCAATTATTTTCCCCTTTTAATAACCCAAGAAGCCTAACATTTCTAGGATAAAACTAACACGCACAACTAACTAAATGGTTCTTGTTGAATACAAGGATGTGAGGGGTGTTAATACATTCCCCTTGCGTAATCGACTCCCGACCTCTTATTTGGTTGCGATGGCCATAATCATATTCATTATTTTAGAGGTTTTATCAATATTTTCTCTTTTCTTTTTTAGGAAAAAAAAGCTCAGTGGCAACTTTGTTCAGTCCATCCCGCGAGCGTGTGATTGCACTTCGCGAGGTCGTGTTCTCTTTTTTCAAGGTGCAACATTTGGCGACTCTAATGAGGAGAACCTTTGATGACATTTCGTCATTACACCTAATTAGTCAAATAATTGGGGAAAACGAGCAAAAAAAGAGCCAAAATGATGAAGAAAGACCCAAGAATGAGTAAAAAATAGTCAAGTATAGAAGAATGAGACTTATGAAAATTTTGGTGAAAAAAAGGTGGTTTTCCATGCAGCTACTGAAATAATCACGTGCACCATCAGGCACATGATATATGCGAAAAGGATGCATCACACACGTGATGCTTTTGTAATGCGCGCGATGGTTTCTTTTTCTGACCCATTCTAACAGCTTTAAAAGGGGAAACTCTGCACTTTCACAAGGGTTACGAAAATTGGAGAAGAGATCACGAGTTTGGGAGCACAAAAGGAGTTTTTTATGGCATTTTAAGCCATTGGAGGCCATCTTTTCAAGGGAATTATCATGTTATTTTTATCTACCAATTGTGGTATTTTTCTCTGAATAATGTGTAGCTAAATTCTCTTAGGTTAGATTGTGTGATGATGAATCTTATTCAATATTGCTGGTATTATATTTTGGTTTGACTTTGTATAAATCCTTTGAATTATAATTTTATTCAGTTGTTCTTTTATTGTTAGACATATAGGGATTCTTGACCCGTAGCCCATGTGTTAGACCTAGGGCAGTTGTTCTACTTATGCTGGTTGAATAGGGATAGGAGACCCCAAGTAGTGGCATAAGGAATACAAGATTTGTACATCGCCTAACACTGCTTACGCTGGCGGACTAGAGATAGAAAGCTCCAAGTAGTTGTTAGTGATTTATTTCGTGGGAGACTGGTTATAACAGTTTTGTTAGTTCATCGTGAGATTATAAGGATAAGACCATTCATACAAGGTATCATACATCAACAAGAGAGGATAAGAGGATTCTAATACACAACCTGACCACTTTCGTGACATTGTTTTCTTGTTTAATTAATTTTCGCACTGAAACTTGCAAACCCCTCCCTTCTTTACTATTTTACTTTAAATTTCACAAACTTGTTTTGTTCAAACACATTCCTGGTGGGTTTGATCTTTTTATTACTGTGACGTTATCGATACATTGTGTCATTGGAAGTGTGTCTTCTTTTTTTTTGTTATAAGTTTTATCATTGTCGTGTGATGGAAGGGAGCTGAGAATGCTCTCATATCTAGGAGTGTCTTAGGTAGAAATAACACGAGTAGTGATTAGGTGAGAAGATTGTAAATCGGAGGTTGTTTACTTGGGCTTCAAACTAGTACTATTATAGTGGATTTCCTTCCTGGCTTGGATGCCCCCAGATGTAGGTGATGTTGCACTGAACTGGGTTAACAATTAATTGTGTTATTTACTTCCTACCATTTAAACTAAATTCATAATTGTTTGTGTTGTGTTACTATCCTAATCTCAGTGTTGTGACATTGTACTTGACATCTGGTGTTGATTATCAAAATTTCAATAAGTGACGTTTTCTCGTGAATATTAATATGTACAAATCCATTCAATGTGATGCAAGCGTCCACTCCTCACTTATTTTGGGTAGCAAGCAATGTTTTTATGTTGATTGAGACAAAATAGCTTTCTCTAAAATCAACCAACACATAAACATTTTCTACCCAGAACTATGTAGCTTTGAGTTCTCCATCACACCCGGAGATACGTAGGAGCGAGATTCAAAGTCTCGTTAGGCACCTTAATAAAAAATAAATATTTTTGTCCCATTCTTTTCCCCATTTAATAACTTGATAAGTCTAACATTTCTAAGCTAATGTTTGAATTGTTAGTTAAAGGGGGATTTTTGTTATCGTCTCCACAGGGATTGTCCGATATTTTGATGCTTGGCTTTCAACAGTTTACAATTCTAAGAAAAAGGGTTTCAAATTTTGGTTCATAAATTGTCATGATTTTTAGTAGCAAAGCTGATAAATTCTAAAGTGTTTGATTAATAAAGATATATCAAAAGTATTTTTCATCTACCCTAACTTATACATATTCTTTCAATCTTACATGTGAAGGAAGATCCGATTAATATCGTCACACATTCTCTCAACATTGTCTACCTCTAGAGCGGTGTCATGAGAAATACTGTATTCATCGCTACACAATCTATCCATATAACAACCAATATAGTAAGCTTTAAGTTCAACACAAAGCAACTATCAACCATAGACCGATCTCTCCCATCTATAAATTGATAGATGAATATTTTAGGTCAAGTTTCAAAAAATCTATGTCTAGAGTTTTATAAAATAAGAATGGATCATTAAGAACAAAAATATTCATCATATATTAATCATCACTTGTTCACATACAAGGACAATCAAAAGAAATACATAAAACTAAGGTAGACTACCTATACCTTTGATACAAAAGAAATTAGCTACCCATAACCATGGTAGCTTACTTTACAAGTAAATAGATAAGATAAATGAGCATACACGTCGAAGAATCGAACTTGGATGCAAATTCATCTTCTATTTGCAAAATCTACCTTTTTGGTGAAGAAATACTTAAAATATCAGTCTCTATGTGAAAAATGGGGTTATGATCTCCAAAAAAGTGTGAAAAATACTTATATAGTACAACTAGAATCTGCCAAGTTTGCCTAGAGAACTCATTTTTCGCCCAGTGAACTCCACTTTATGGCACCTGAAGTGCCTCTGAATAGTTAAACTGCCTCTGAGGAAATATTTGAGTTTGCCTAGCAAACTATTCTTCGCCCCGCGAACTACTTCGCTACAAGTTCGTACAACGAACTTATGGCCCTTTAGTTACTACCTCAAAACTGGGGTGGTTCACTGGTCATTTGCTGCAACCTCTCCTAGCGAACATTCGCTTCATGTTAGCCCAGTGAACTTAGTGCTTTTTTCTTTCTGCCTCTAAATTAAGAGGGTTCGTTGGGGCTTTACTGACACTTTGCTCAGCGAACATTCACTGTTGAACCTCACAGGCTGTTCACCCAACAAACATGCTAAAACTTCACATTTTATTTGATTCATTGTTAAATTACTTGTGTCTTAATTATTTTATAGATTATGCCTAAATCCTGCACAATAACATACAAATCAAATCAACCAAAGGTATTTACGCATAATTGAAGAATAACATGAAAACATAGAATAAATCCAATCAAAACATAACAAATGAGATGAAAAATTTCAAATATAATGGATCAAATTAAACCATGTTTGGCATTCAACAATTAAGACTAATGAGCACAACTAACTAAATGGTCCTCGTTTAGTACAACAGACGTGAGGGGTGTTAATACATTCATGTTACGTAATCGACTCCCGACCCTAATTTATTTTCGACGACCATAATCATAGTTGTTATTTTAGGGGTTTTATCGATATTTTCCTTTTTTATTTTTAGGATTAAATAAAGTTCGGTGGCAACTCTGTTTAGTCCATCCCACAAGCGTGCGATTGTGTTTCGCGAGGTCATGTTCACTTTTTTTAGGTGCGAAAAATGGCACCGTGTTCTAATTTATTATTTAGCATGACACATTAATATTTTAACTATTCAAGATAAATAGGGAAATTTTAACCAAGAATAACAATATTATTTGATATGACACATTAACGTTTTTAGAAAAAATTACTCGAGAGAAAGAAATACATTTTGACTAAGACAACAAATAACAATTTATGAGAACAATTTAAGTTTTTAAAATTTCAAATTTTAAAATTGACTACATATTATGATTTTCATTTAAAATAACCAAATTTAAAAAAAAAAACTCAAATTACCAACATTTCAAATTATTTACCAAAGTAACCATGTCTCAAACAAAAAAAATTGTCACAAAGAGGATGCGTCAATGCTACTGACACGTGCACTCTAAGTTATACTAATAACAAAATAATAATAAAAAATGTTAAATAGAAAAAAAATTATAATATTATTTCATAAAATAGAATTTCACAATAATTGAAGAGAATTTTAATGACTCACTCAATAGTAACGTCCATCGGTTTCACACCCTGGCGCATTCGTTTGTCGTCGTGGCCTCCCATGATTTCTCTGAGGTGTTTGGGGTCTCCTTGTATTATCCTAAGACTAATATGTTTGGCGTGAGGTTCTAGGGACATTATTGTTATCTAAAAAAATTGTCGATCATATCTTCCCGGTAGCCCGCACTGCCGTAATCGAGTTCGATGCCCATGTTGTCACAGTTGGGTCGTGTTGGTCAGGTTACGTGTAGGTGAGCTGGTTAGTTAAATTGAGACATTGATTCATTTTGAAAATGAAGCAATGGTTCTTGTGGTGTTATAAAGACATGTGTTTGTTGGATACTTTAGCGATGTGATGTTTGGGAACTTTGGTGGTGTGATGTTTGAGTGTACATTGGTTGGATGCTATGGTAGGATGTGATGATATCATATGCCTCATCGATGTTATGATAATATATGGTGATGGCATATGGTTGTTGGTGGTATGGTTCATGCTCTTGTTTTATGTTTGGGTGTGTGGCATGAGTTGGTCACAGGTTTGGGTGTATGTGGTTTCGTAATTATGTTCGGTTGGTTGTCGGTGTATGTGGTATGATAATGTTGCGGGATTGGTTGTTGGGTTTGGGTGGGTTGACAATATTTTTGGGTTTGGTAATGTTGTGGGATTGGTTATTGGGAATATGATGACGAAGCTCGTAGGCGTGGATCGACTAAATACCTCAGGTCAGACAGAAACTATGTTGTTGTAAATGATATATACCAATTCATAAAATTTTGAGTTGGCCTAGAATTCCTGGCATGATAGGTTCGTTTATAGTCAGTTGATGTCGATGCTTACATTGAAGACACGCTTTCTTAGCGAAGTCTCTCCAATCGTAAAAATTTTATTGGACATCGACTCTTTGTTGATGCCATTTTCCCAAACACGCCAATGGATTTGGGATTTGTTGTTGCGTGTCGAACTGTAATTTGACACGGTCACTATGTGTCGCAATGCAAAAAACAACCGGCTGAAAAACAGAGTTTCCACCAAACATTATTTATCCCAATGGGGGAAAGGAAACGATCGAAGAAACCTCAAAAGGGAGAAGACATGGTCTCGCAACCAAATCCTGGGTTCAGGAGTCGATTACGCGAGAGGAAGGTATTAACACCCCCCCCCCCTCCCGTGTCCATTGTACTCAATGAGATCCACGTATTTCAATTTCTGGTGCAACGTTGATGTTACGGCGCTTGCCGAATGTATCCAGGGACGTCCCAGCAGACAGCTATAAGTTGGCTGAATATCCATGATATAAAATAAAGCATCAAACACTTCAGGGCCCACCTAGATTGGCAAAGTCAACTCTCCGAACACGGACCTTCTAGTCACGTCAAAAGCACGCACCACCAAGTCACTTGGAGTACACATTATACCTCGGGTATCCAGCTTCATTAACGCTTTCTAAGGCAGCACATTCAAGGATGACCCGGTATCTACCAACACGTGTGACATTATGGACCCTTTACAATCTATAGAGATATGCAACGCCAGATTATGATTACGTCCTTTGGGAGTCAAGTCCAAGTCAGTAAAGCCCAGCCCGTTGCCGGCATTAACATGTGCTACCACACCTTCTAACTGATTCACAAATATCTCCTGTGGCACATAAGTGTCGCTTGCGCGAAAAATAAGGTGCCGGCATGACAGAAGAGTCGCCACCTTTCGTTATTTATCCCTCAGAGCGGGAAAGGAAACGATCGGAAAAACCTGACGCAAAAGGGTAAGACAAGGTCGTCGCAACCGTTGTCTGGGTTCGGGAGTCGGTTACGCAAGGGGAAGGTATTAGCACCCCTCACGTCCGTCGTACTCGACGGGATCCTCGCTTGTTTGTTTACTTGGACGGGTTGGTTATAATCTATCTACCTATCAAGGCTGGCTGAAAAAGAAAAGAAAAATGACTCGGCAAAGCATCGCGCTTTATGCCTACGTATTCTCATCAGAGAATGAGAAATCAGAGTCAACGTAGTTCGGCTAACTACGGGGGAAGATGGGGAAGGTTGCTCGCTAGGACATCGCATCCTATGCCTACGTACTTTCATCTGGTATGAAAGATCAGAGCAAACGTAGTTCGGGAAACTACGGGAAAAAAGGCTCAACTAGGAGGGAGACTATCAAGTCCTACTGTTATCATGCCATGGATTCATCCTATGGTTGAGGTTTGAACAGGGAACTCCTAGATGTTGTCATGCATAGGTTTCAACCTAAAAGTCTATCATCAAGTCCTCATCTGAGGAAATGAGAGTCCTAAGGGATCATGTCAATGATACATCAAAACAGACAAAAACATCAGCTTTAACAGTAAAATGCATGCAATGCAAGTGAGGGAGGAAATGTGTGTGGGGCTTCAGCCTCCACAAGCTCGTCTCGACCTCAAGCCAGTCATGAAATAACAGTAATCATACTGAAGATAAACAACATACTATCAAGCAATGAACAGATAAAAGGGATGAAGTGCCAACAGGCAAACAAACACACATGCTTGAGAAAGAAAGGATCTACTCTCTAATCCTAGCCCTAATCACAGAATCTGAATCAAATCTAAGCACTAAAGCAAGGCCCTAAACAAGAGAAATCAATCCCGGTCTTCAAGCTTCAGAACAAGCTTACCAAAGAAAGGGAGCTAAGCAAGCAGACTCATAGTGTCTTCCTCAGGAGAACACTAGGAGGTGTATACTCAGGAGTCATACCCTATGTGGCTCAACCACTGTGATCAGTTTATATTCCTCCTCAGGAGAAATTAAACTCACAAGCAGGCTCCAACATCACTGGATATTTAGGAAATCCTATCTGAACTAGTGGAACTAAATGAATAGACTCATAGGACTTTCCTCAGGAAAGTACTAGGAGGCTTCCACTTAGGAGTTGTATCCTATGTGGCTCAACAACTGTGATCAGTTTACATTCCTCCTCAGGAGAAATTAAACTCACAAGTAGGCTCCAACATCATTGGATACTTAAGAAATCCTATTTAAACTAAGGGAACTAAGTGAATAGACCCATAGGACCTTCCTCAGGAAAGTACTAGGAGGCTTCCACTTAGGAGTTGCATCCCATGTGGCTCAACAACATGTGATCAGTTTACATTCCTCCTCAGGAGAAATTAAACTCACAAGTTGGCTCCAACATCATTGGATACTTAAGAAAGAGGTGAGAAGAAAGAATGAAAGTCATTCATAGTGCCTTCCTCAGGAAAGTACCATGAACTTCCCTCAAACTTCAGGATCTCAAACCTCACAAACAGGGGACAGGCCAAGCTCTGGGTCTCTGAATCTTGATCTACCATCTTCTCTTCATGATGCTCTCCATCAAGGTCTTCAAGGCAACACAAGCCCTTCAACAAATTCCCCAAAATAAATCCCAGAGATGAGCAGATAACCACAAAACAGACAAAATCAACAGGCAACTTCAGAAAATACCTAAAAATGCTAAACTAAGGGGGAAAAATCTAACAATTATTCACAAGGGTCCACAAAGTCTATTCATAACATCTACATAGGCCTCTACCTAAAAATCAAGACAAAACTCAATCAAAGAAAGATGACTCTTCACCTAAGCACAATTTAAACCCTAATTAGGATACCCTACATCTACCCTAATTAAACTAATCAAAATTTAATTCTAAAATCCTAGAAAAAATCCTATGGGGAAATATGATTCATCATCTAATTGCACAAAAAAGAATGGATAGAAAAACCTAAGGGAAGGTCCTAAAACAATTCTTGCAAAATCATGATACAAAACTAAACATTATAAAAGCTACTTAAAAGAAAAATCTATTAAAAATACTAAACTTAAAAATAAAATCCCATTTTCATTTTTAATATTTTCTACACAAAATGATCTAATCATAGAAAAAAGAAGCATTAAAAAAGAGTTATTTATCATTTTTTAATGAATTTTCTAAAACAGAAAAATATTAAAACAAAATAAAAGAAATTAATTCAATAAAAGGGAGGGGGGGTTGGAATAGCACACGCGCCAGTTGGTTTTGGTTGGGCCAGATAAAAAGGGGGGTGGGGATAGGAATTAAGCCCAGAACGCTGGTTAAATGAAACGACCGCGTTTCATTATTTGAATCTTTCCCTCCCTTTCTCAGACTCACTCACAGCCGTTGGATGAGATTAATTTGTCAAACTTTGAGACCAATCCAATGGACCTCCTTCATCGTCCCAAACATAACTAGGGTTTTCAGAAACCCTCTCCTCCATGCCCTAATCTTCTTCTCCCTCGTTCTCCCTGCTCAGGCCACGAAATGCCACGATCCCAAAACGAAAAATCCTCTATACCTCAAGAGGAACACAGCCATACGCTCACTTTCCCCTAAATCTCCCTAGATCACCCTAACAGAAGACTTCAAGATCATGGTTCCACCATGATCACCTGAGATCAACCATGGTGAAGCTTCAACCTAAGGATCTAACCCTGCTCTACATGCTACCCTAGTCAATCTAACCTAACTCATGCTAATTAAAACGCCCTAAACAACTAGTTCTTGAAGATTAAAGAATCATTCATCTGCCATGAAACCTCACGCAGAGCTCTCAAACTCTCAGAAATTGATCTTCTATCCTAGCATACTAATTCTACACCTAAAGAATGAACTAAAACTAAATAAATCAAGAGGATTAAGGAGGAGAAAGAACCTGTCAAGTAATGATGGAAGGTGCTCGTGGAGGAGGTTGCAAGCCTTGTAATTGCTTCAAGATGCTCCTACAATGGTGAGAAACTTTCTGTTTGCACTTGTGATGGTGGAGAAGGTCTGCAATGGAAGAAAATCAGAGTTGCTTCAACTTGAAGAAACCTCTTCAATGGATGCTTCTCTCTCTCTCTCCTCTCTGAATCCTCTTGCTATCACCAACCCTGAACACTATGAAGATCATCCTTCTTATAATGATGGATGGAAGAAGCTGGATCCTTCTAGAATCATCTAGAAAAGTGTGGAAAGTTCTTGAAAATCTCATGTGGAGACAAGTTGGATTTCTCATATTCCATGCCTCATGCCTTGCCATTTTGTCTTAAAATATCTTTACATGAGATATTGAGAAGGGATGAGTGAAAAACAAGCTCATCTTTGGCTTGTGTAAGGTTTTTCAACATTGCCCTCTTTTTCAAGTAACAACTTTTCAAAGCATCACCCATTTTGAAGCTTCAAATCAAAATTCTAGCTAAACCAATGTTCTCAAAATGATTTTTCCAATCAAAATGATATATTGGATGACCTATTTTGGATTTGTGGATCTTCCAAATCAATTTCCAATTTCAACTTTTCAAACTTATATGCCATTTTTAGTTCATTTTTGACCAATCATGGAATTTCATGGTATGAGCTTTTCCAACAATTTGTGACCTTCTTTCTAGACTTAAAATCACATTTTGAGCAACTTTCATGTTTTGAGTTTTTCCATTTGAGGCTTGGAAATAGGAGTTTTAGGCATTGGCTAAAATGACCTATAACTGACAAATGACCAAAATACCCCTGTCTTGTTCAAACCATAAGTTGAGTTCCACAAATCCAATCAAGGACTTCTACCACTCAAATTAAAGCTAAGAAGATCCTCTTCAACATTCATGTTGACCAAGAAATCATAGGAATCACCCTACTAGGGAAAAAGTTGTCTGCAAGTTGGGTGACTTTCAAGGACCCAGATTCACATACCCCTGCTGACCTGTAATTTGTCAAAACCATAACTTGGGCTCTGTAACTCCTATCAAGGACTTCCACCACTCAAATTAAAGCTTAGAACAAGCTCTACAACATTCATGTTGTGGGGAAGGTGAGATATCAATCACAACTTGAGCTAAAACTTCCTGGAAGATAGGGATCAAATTAGGTTTTTTCACTGACAATCCTCAGAAACCCTAACCTGAAACTTCTCAAACTCCTCACTCATGATGAGTTGGCCTAGGAATCATCTTTATATCATCTCTATGCATCATTCCATGATCTCATGGCCCTTGGATTAGGTCTCAACCTTCTCCAAATCTTCAGTTGACCTAGGGTTGACCCAGTCAAAACCCTAATTCTACCATTCATGGTTGAATCTTCTGAACTCTTGCATAATGACTTCTCTGGGCTTCATGAAGGCTATCAAGACATCTCATAGGCTTTCTCAAAACATCAAATTCATTCTCAAAGTCTCAGAACCATCTGAGGAGCACCCACAACTTTCAAACTATGAAGCACACAACCCTGGTTTCAACCCATTTCTTCTGAGGATCTCTTGAAGGTATCCACTTTCAAACACTCAATGAATAAATAATTGTTGGTCAAATTTTGGGGTGCAACAGCTGCCCCTATTCAAACGGCTTGAACCTGACTGGGTGAGAAGCGAACGGCTTTCAACCAACCAGGGTGCGAGGCGATTGAATACCGGTAAACCCGAAAATTTGCCAACTGCACGAGCTCATAGTACTCTGCGGGGAACAGACCTTTGAATCCTGCAACATTAGCTGCTCAACAACTAGCTGGAGAACCAAAGCTGACATCACTGTTGGAGAAACATCTTCGACTTCAATCAGAAGACATATCCTTCATTTGATCGCAATCAATCATCACCTCAGGATAACTGACTTGGTCTTCAGACTCACACGAATCACTCTGTTGTATCTACAACCTCTGGAACCTTATCTTCATCCACCCGTTGATTCTTCAACACGGAAATCTGGACTCACAGGAACCTTCTGATATCGCCTTCGGGCGCTTACGAAATCCATCTTCAGATTAGACATCATTGTTGGAGAAACCTCTTCGACTTCAATCAGAAGACGTATCATTCACTTGATCGCACTCAATCATCACCTCAGGATAACTGACTTGGTCTTCAGAGCCACGCGAATCACTCTGTTGTATCTACAACTCTGGAACCTTGCCTTCAGCCCCCCGTTGATTCTTCAACACGGAAATCTGGACTTGCAGGAACCTTCTGATATCGCCTTCGGGCGCTTACGAAATCCATCTTCAGATTAGACATCGTGGTCGGAGCAGACATATCATGCTGCTCTGGACTTCAAGAATCAACTTGAACCAACAGATCCGTCGGGCATCTTCAAGAATCGTCCTGAACTAATAACCTTTCTGGAGCAAACATTCTGTTGGGTATTCCAGAAATCTTCCTGGGCAACTCTTGCTGGAGGCGCTATTGGGGAGCTCAAGTATCATACTAGGCGAACCACTCGGGAAGCCGTACTGGGGTCTTAAGAATCACCTTAAGCAAACGGCCCTGCTGAGGACTTCGAGAATCATCTTGAACCGAAGACTTCGCTGGGGATATCAACAATCATCTTGAGCGAGCGACCGTGGGGATCACACCGGGGTCTTTAAGAATCATCTCAAGAGCGACCTTGCTGGGGAGAACATCAAGAATCGTCCTGAGCAACCGGTCTTTTGGTGGTACACCTGTAAGGCAAGAATGATAATGATCTAGATCATGCCTATGATGCATATGCTTCTGCTATTATGCTAAATGCTATGCAATCATGCACAATGCTATGCAATCATGCACAATGCTATGCAATCATGCACAATGCTATGCAATCATGCACAATGATGCGATCCCGTCAGCAAAATAAATGCCGAAGGGAGAAACCCTCCTGTCAAGGAGAAAGAACCACCCAGGTAGGGGAATCATCCTGCTGAGGAGAATGTGAACACGCCAATATCAACCAGGCTCTGTCTGGGGAATTGATCTTCCGCGAATTGCTGCAGGGGAACAACTTCAGCTGACTGCTGCAGGGGACGAAGCTCTACGAGAACTTGGATCTGCTGATATCAATCGCGAGAATGAACTGCGCGGCTGTCTCGGCTACTCTTCCGGGGATGACCACTCCGTGGGGAACCAACTTCAGCTGCTCAACACTCCACTGGGGAAAAACCAATCATGATCTGATCAACTTCCAAGGATTCGGATCTCTTGGACATCTGCAAACTCGGCTGAGGAAGAAGAAATCATTCTGCTTCGTTGGAGAGAGTGCGACTCTGGGGAAATACAGCATCAGCTGCCCCACGCTCTGCTGGGGAAAATCAATCATGATCTGATCAACTTCCAAGGATTCTGCCTTTCTGCGGACTCAACCGGGGAGGGAAATCATTCTACTTCATTGGAGAGTGCGACTCTGATGGGGAATTCGATTCCACCGGGGAAGAAAGGATCATCTGCCTTCGGGGGAGAGTACAACTCTGCAGGGGAATACAACATCAGCCATTCCAACACTCTACTGGGGAAGAGGGAATCATCGAACTTCGGGAGAGAGCCTGACTCTAGTGAGGAATCTCAACTCCGCTGGAGACTTCAGTCTGGCGCCATCAGTTACTGCATCCTTTCGGCATACGAACAGCTTCCTACGAGACCTGCACTTGTGACCCGGTGCTGGGGAGAAAATCCTGCTTCGACGACTTTACTGGGGAAAACACGAGCTTCAGTACCCAAACATTTCTATGAACTCTGCACTTGTGACCCGGTGCTGGGGAGAGACGACATCATTCTTCGGTGCTTGACTCAGCCGATGAGGTGGCGTTCCTTCAGGATGCGCTTGCTTGGGGAAGAGAATCACCTCTACCCGGGGAAGACATATCAATGCTCGCCATCTTGCGTTCAGATTCTGCGGAGAAACTACTGAACTCTGTTGGGGAAGGAGGACTCATCCTGCCTCGGGGATATGCACGGCACATCTTCTGACGGGGTGCTACACCTGCAATAACACAAACAAACAGACAAGATACCCTCCTCAAAGGGGCCTATCAGGGTTATTATCTCGTGACAATATTCAGTTAATTAGTTGTTTCAACAATCAACGGGCCTAGGCCCGCAAGTTTATGTATGCGCATTTTATCAAAAAAATATCGGCGTTTTCATTTGCAACCAAAACAGATAAATGCTAAACAGACAAGCAGAATTGCTGAATAATGTGCATTTTATTGATGATGAACCCCTGAACGGGCAAAAATGTTTTACAACAGAGGCAAGCTCCTGGAATGAGGAAGCCGCGCAAAAAGAAAACATAAATATACATCAGTATACACAAATGTCGGCAATCGAGGCGTAGACGAACACCATGAGTTGATCCCTCTAAGACCCACTCGACTTTGATACTTCTCCGATGCTTCAGCTTTGGAAGAGATTGATTCAGATAAACGGCCCTCAGGTCTTCCGAACCACTAAACAATGAAAGTCCATACGCGGAACGCAGTCATTTGCTTATTTAAATCCCTAACTTTTGCGTGAACCGCCCTTCACGGGTTTTCAGTTCACCGGGATACCCTTTTTTGCCGAAGCCGCCCAGTGTAGGTTTTCGACTTCGCGGGTGTACATTTTTCAATATATCCCTAATTTTTGCCCGAACCTTTTATTCTGTTTTTGGTTCGCCGGGATGCCCCTTTTTTGCCTGGACTCTTTCTTTTTTGTCCAGCGGGTCTCTTTCAAGCAAAGTATTTTTTAACCGCGTCCGCGTTCACCGGGGATGCAAAATCTTCACCATCCATCGTGGATAACAACAAAGCTCCTCCCGAGAAGACCTTGCTGACGACATACGGCCCTTCGTAATTCGGAGTCCACTTGCCCCGGTGATCGGAGTGTGGCGGAAGAATCTTCTTCAGGACGAGATCACCCGTCTGAAAGCTTCGAGGACGCACCTTCTTATCATAAGCTTTCTTCATCCGGCTTTGGTATAGGCGACCAAATGCAATCGATGCTAGCCTCTTCTCGTCCATCAGGCTGAGCTGGTTCAGGCGATTCGTAATCCATTCTGCCTCATCAAGTTTCACATCAACCAAAACTCGCAAAGAGGGAATCTCCACTTCTAGCGGTAGGACAGCTTCCATACCATACACCAAGGAGAAAGGAGTTGCCCCGGTCGACGTACGCACCGTCGTACGATAACCGTGCAAGGCAAACGGCAGCATCTCGTGCCAATCTTTGTACGTCACAACCATCTTCTGAACAATCTTCTTGATGTTCTTGTTGGCCGCTTCAACAGCGCCATTCATCTTTGGCCGGTAGGGAGATGAGTTGTGGTGTTCGATCTTGAAGCTCTGGCACAGCTCCTTCATCATCTTATTATTCAAATTCGAACCATTATCAGTAATGATCCGCTCGGGAATTCCATAGCGACAGATGATGTCCCTTTTTATGAACTTAGCCACCACCTGCTTGGTCACATTAGCGTACGAGGCTGCCTCCACCCACTTGGTGAAGTAGTCGATAGCTACCAGAATAAAACGATGACCATTGGATGCAGTGGGCTCGATCTTGCCTATCATGTCGATGCCCCACATGGAGAACGGCCAAGGGGAGGACATGACATTCAATGGGCACGGCGGCACATGAACTTTATCAGCATAAATCTGGCATTTGTGACATTTCTTCGCGAATCTGAAGCAATCCGACTCCATAGTCAGCCAGTAATATCCTGCTCTCAGGATCTTTCTCGTCATGGCATGCCCGCCGGCGTGCGTACCAAATGTGCCCTCATGGACTTCTTCCATGAGCATACTTGCTTCCTTCTCATCCACACATCTGAGTAGCACGAGATCGTGGCTTCTCTTATACAGCACTCCATCAGGGTTGAGGTAAAAGTTGCCAGATAGCCTCCTCAGAGTCTTCTTATCCTGGGTTGAAGCACCCGCAGGATACTCTTTGGTCATAAGGAAGGTCTGGATATCGTGGAACCATGGCTTGCCGTCAGCGGCATCCTCGATTGCGAACACATATGCTGGTCTGTCGAGACGCGAAAGAACAATGCTTGGAGCTTCATTCCAAAGATTGACCTTATACATTGAAGCCAGGGTGGCTAAAGCATCAGCCATTTGATTTTCAGCCCGGGGTACATGATGAAGTTCTACTCGGTCAAAGAACGGAAGCAGCCTCCTGGCATAATTCATGTACGGCACTAGATTCGCTTGACGAGTTTCCCACTCCCCTTTAATCTGATTGATTACAAGTGCTGAGTCACCATATATGTCTAGATTCTTGATTCTCAAATCAATTGCCTCTTCTAGACCCATAATACATGCTTCATACTCGGCCTCGTTGTTGGTAACTGGAAACGTCAGTCTTGCAGTAAACGGGATGTGGGATCCGTGAGGAGTCGTGATGATTGCCCCAATACCACTTCCATAGGAGTTAACCGCTCCGTCGAATATCAACTTCCACTGAGACTTCCTATCCGGCCCCTCATCGGGCAATGGCTCATCGCAATCCTTTGCTTTGAGAAACATAATGTCCTCGTCAGGGAATTCGAACTTCATCGGCTGATAGTCTTCGATTGGTTGTTCGGCAAGGTAGTCAGACAATACGCTTCCCTTGATGGCTTTCTGAGAGACGTACTGAATATCATATTCTGTTAACACCATCTGCCATCTGGCAATCCTGCCCGAAAGAGCCTGCTTTTCGAAGACGTACTTGATCGGATCCATCTTCGAAATCAGCATAGTGGTGTGATTGAGCATATACTGTCGTAGACGTTTGGCGGCCCAAGCTAATGCACAACACGTCTTCTCCAGCATCGAGTATCGAGATTCACACTCAGTGAACTTTTTACTCAAATAATAAATGGCATGCTCTTTTCTGCCCGTCTCGTCGTGCTGACCGAGAACACACCCCATACTATTCTCCAGAACTGTCAAGTACATGATTAATGGCCGTCCAGCCACTGGGGGTATCAAGATTGGAGGTTCTTGAAGATACTGCTTTATCTTATCGAATGCCTTCTGGCAATCCTCGTTCCAAGTAATCGCCTGATTTTTCTTTAACAATTTGAACATCGGTTCACAAGTGGCCGTGAGCTGAGAGATAAACCTTGCAATGTAGTTTATTCGGCCCAAGAAACCACGAACTTCTTTTTCTGTTTTCGGCGCTGGCATTTCTTGGATAGCTTTTATCTTTGCAGGATCAACTTCAATACCTCGTTCACTAACGATAAACCCCAATAACTTTCCGGACCGCACTCCGAAAGTGCACTTGTTAGGATTCAGCCTCAGCCTAAACTTCCTAAGCCTTTCAAACAGCTTCAATAGGTTGACCAGATGCTCCTCCTCCGTTTGGGACTTTGCAATCATATCATCAACATAGACCTCGATCTCATGATGAATCATATCATGAAACAAAGTTACCATTGCCTGCTGGTAAGTGGCCCCGGCGTTCTTCAGACCGAAGGGCATTACCTTATAGCAGAACGTGCCCCAGGGGGTAATAAACGTCGTTTTCTCCATGTCCTCCGGCGCCATCTTAATCTGATTGTAACCGGAGAAGCCATCCATGAACGAAAACACGGAAAACTGGGCTGTATTGTCGACCAACACATCGATATGAGGCAACGGGAAATCATCCTTAGGGCTCGCCCTATTCAAATCCCGATAATCGACGCACATACGTACCTTACCGTCCTTCTTTGGTACAGGCACTATGTTGGCGACCCACGGAGGGTAAGTGGTAACGGCTAGAAATCCTGCGTCCAACTGCTTCTGGACCTCTTCTTTGATTTTCACAGCCATGTCTGGTCTCGTCCTCCTGAGCTTCTGCTTGACTGGAGGGCAATCTTCTCGCAACGGCAAGCGATGAACCACGATATCTGTGTCAAGTCCGGGCATATCCTCATATGACCAAGCAAAGACGTCACTATACTCTCGAAGCATCTCGACCAGTCTATGCTTGACATCATTCTGCAGCGCAGCCCCAACTCTGACATTTCTGATAAGCTCCTCAGAACCCAGATTTATGATCTCAATATCCTCCTCGTGAGGCAGAATAACCTTTTCTTCCTGTCTCAACAAGCGGGCCAACTCTTCCGGAAGGTCTTCGTCTTCATCAATCTCATCCTCGGCTTGATAGATCGGGCAATCAAAGTCGTAGTGAGCCGTAGAGGGTCCAGAGTCGATGTCATCTGTTACGTGGATCTCTTCACTTGTCAGCTTGATAATCTCCTTGATGGTCCAATTGTGGAGGTGCTCGCCTGGCTTGCTCGGTTGAATCCAGGCGTCAAGATCACAATCACTGTCTCCACTGTCCTCTGACGCAGCGTTGATACTCTCGAAGATTACTCCCCCCTTGGTGAATAAGATCGGCCCTTTCCCATGAGACGAACTGCCAGAAGAAGATGAAGCTTCAGCTCCAGGGGAATACCCTAATCCAAACTTATCTTGTTTGATTGGTATATCCAAAACATGCCCCCAGCCTGGGGTAGAACCAGCTTCGACAACAGCCCGAGCTTCCTTAAACGAGGAGAGGTTCAACTCTTGCTTCTCTGCAACAACGGGAGCTACCTCCTTCACCCTGACGGTTTCAAAAGCTTGGCAAAGGGTCTCATGGATCTCACCATCCATTTCAACGTATTTAAAGGACGACAGGTGGCTTACCATGATGTCCTCCTCTCCACCGACTGTCACTATGCTGCCCCCAACAGCATATTTAAGCTTCTGATGCAGCGTGGACGTTACGGCACCAGCAGAATGGATCCACGGCCGACCTAAGAGGCAACTATAGGCGGGCATGATATCCATGATATAGAAAACTGCATTAAACGTCTCTGGTCCGACTTGAATTGGCAGGGTCAATTCTCCGAAGACGTGGCGCTTGGTTCCGTCAAAGGCCTTCACGACCAGATCACTGGGCGTGCACAACAGTCCACGGGTATCCAACTTCATCAGTGCCTTCTTCGGAAGCACGTTAAGCGAGGAACCCGTATCTACCAGGACATGTGACATAACCGTGCCTCTGCACTCTATTGAGACGTGCAAGGCGCTGTTGTGATCTCTTCCCTTGGGAGTCAGCTCCAGATCTGTAAATCCCAGCCCATTACCAGCATTGACATGGGCTACTACTTCCTCGAGTTGATTTACTGATATCTCCTGCGGCACGTATGCAGCATTCAATACCTTCAATAATGCGTTGCGGTGCGCTTCAGAACACAGCAACAGGTTAAGAATCGAGATCTTCGACGGAGTCTGGTGAAGATGATCTACAATCTTGTAGTCACTTTTCCTGATTAGTCGCATGAACTCTTCTGCATCTTTAACCAGCAAGTCTTTCTCTGCCCCTGCAGGAACCTCCTCAACAGCTTTACCTTTTCCCTTATCCACAGCGTCAGCTCGGACCACTTTCTCCGCTGCAACCTCTGCCGGCGCGAACACTCTTCCGCTTCTAGTGATACCACTGACCTCGGTAAGATTCTGCGCAGTCGATCTGGACGGCTCAAGCTCTATCTTCTGACCATTACAATACACTTCGGCGCCGTAATGCCATGGGACGGCATTAGTGCTCTCGAATGGGATTGGTCCGGCCCTGGTGATAGTGATAGAAGGCGGACGGGACGCAGAAATAGTAATAGGGTGACGAGGAATAGTAATGGTAGCAACCTCGTCTGCCTGCTTCAACACGACTTCCCCTGACGCATTCTCAACGCTCCGACTGAATTGCAAAATACCCTCGGACATCAGACTCTGGATACCTTCGATCAACTGCTCACACCCATCAGGAAGTGTAGCACAAGCCATACATATCTCTCCACATCCGGGAAAGAAGCCCTTCTTCAGCAATTTGGCTTTAACAAAACTCAACGGCGTCTTCAGATCTTTGACATCGGTCAGCAAGTCTGAACTCTCTTCAGTGATGACAGCATTCACTCCGCCCCCCCTATGATGAGGCATTGGATTTTTGGTGACGTTGGGCACGTTGTCCGAAAAGTTGATAATCTTGGCGTCGACCAAGTCCTGGACTTTGTGCTTAAAAGCTTTACAATTCTCAACCGTATGGCCAGGTGCCCCAGAATGAAATTCACAAGTAGCATTAGCATCATACTCTGGTGGTGGTGCCCCTGTCAAGGGAGCCATTGTCCTCTTATGAACTAATTGGAGCTGAAGCAACGTCTGCAGAAGCTGTGCATACGGCATAGGAGGAGTTTCCAAATGACGGTTTGCCAGGGGACCCCGATTCTGATATCTCTTATATCCCTGATTATTCTGTTGCTGGGGCTGCTGCTGCGGCTGCGGCTGCGGTGGAGCAGCTGGGATGTTTATGCTAGCGATCTGAGACTGAGGGCCCTTGCCCTTTCTCCTAGCATTAGTGACAGCACTGGCATCTCCCTCTCGACGCTTGCCAGTATAGGGTTTCTTGCTAGCTCCTCCAGCTGAGGATGATTCGCCCTGAATCTTTCCGATCTTTATACCGTTTTCAACATGCTCGCCCAAAGTGATGAGGGCCGAGAATGTTCCAGACATGCCACTAACCAGCTTTTCATAATAGACTCCAGGAAGTGTAGCCACGAACATCTGTACCAACTCACGTTCTACCATGGGCGGTTGAACCCGAGCAGCCAATTCACGCCACCGCTGGGCGTACTCTTTGAAGCTTTCATTGCTCCGCTGCGAGAGATTCTGAAGCTGAACTCGGTTGGGAGCCAAGTCGCTATTATATTGATAGTGGAGAACAAACGCTTCTGCAAGATCTTTCCAGGTGCGCACAGCAGCGGGCTCCAAACCCATGTACCATTCGAGCGATGGACCAGAAAGACTATCCTGAAAGAAGTGCATCAGCAGCTTCTCATCGTCAGAATAAGCGGACATCTTTCTGTAATAAGATCAGAGGTGAACACGGGGACAAGTAGTGCCCCTATACTTCTCAAAGATAGGCACCTTGAACTTGTGAGGTACTTTAAAGTCAGCAATCAACCCGAGTTTGGCCATGTCAACGCCCAATGCGTTCTGATTTTCTATATCTCTCATCTTATCTTCCAGCGCCTTGAACCTGATTCGAGCCTCAGCAGTCAATTCAGCCTCTGCACCTCTCTGAGAGAATATGTCATCCTGATGGTCCTCCAGCCACGGTTGAGGCACCACCATATTTCCTGCACCAACATTGCCGTTGACCGGCCCCATGTTAACATTGGCTCCCAAACCACCATTGACGGCGCCTGCCGCATTAAGTCCGAGATTAGTCATAAGATTGCCGTTAGCACTACCGTTGCCCCCGGCAGCAGGAACAACGTTCTGTGGAGTATCCCCTTGAGGAGGAGTGGGCACGGCCCCGCCGTGAAGTATTCCATTACTGTCAACCCTGGAGATGAGAGGTTGAACCAAAGTACGAAGCTGATCTTGCCCATTCGCAACTACTTGCATCAGCTCCATAAAACGATCCATCCGTTCACGAAGTTCCTGAACATCTGACTGTACCTGGTCCATGATTCTCGTTTGATTGGCGCGAGTTGAGTAGCGGTGGATGAATCTTTGATCAATCCTGGAGATCGAAAGCAGCTCGGAACCTGAGTACCTGAAAAACCTGGCAACATCAAGGGTTAGGAAAAGGTAACAGAATGTATGTCATGCAGGAATGCTTCATGCAAATGCATGCGTGAGTCTGTGTGCTTGAGAGATTTCCCCCGATCCTGGCACCTGCTGACAATAATAAGGAGAGGAATCTGGGCTCACATAGCAATAGTCAGATTCGACACATCAAGGATCGAGAACTCGTACGCAACAATCTTCCTGAGAGAGGCTGCAGTAACACAATAAGAGGCGAGAGATCCCGGATCGGGGAAACGGTACCTGTCACAGACACACGCTAATGGAATGATTATGCAAACTAATGCAAAATGCAGGCATGCAACAATATATCCAGGTGGCTGCTGTGGAGATTCGATGCCAACAGTCACTGATGAGAAGGAAACCCCGGTGTAAAACCACTGATCTGATCTGCTGTGAATAACCATCTGGTAGGATCGAGATCAAAAATTATGCTCTGTCAAGAACGAAGGCCTGATAATAAAGACCCCGGATGCAAGATCAAGGAATACCTGTTGATGAAGTCTTCGGACCCCAAATCACAAATCTGCCCTCTCAAGAACAAATACACAGCTGCTGATGAGATCTTCAAACCCCACTCAAAATCTGCCCTATCAAGAACAAATAACAACCGCTGACGAGATCCTCAGACCCCACTCAAAAATCTGCTCCATCCAGAACAAACCTCTGATAACAATACTCTGATCGGAACCTGCTCTATCAGGAACAGACAAACACCCGATGATAAAATTCTCTGGTCAAACCCTTGCTCTATCAAGAACATCTCTGCAACTGAGAACCCAACATAACTGATTCACTGTCAAGAAAACCAGGTAGTCTGGAGGTCAAAGTTTCCTGCAATATCCCAACCCCACTCACAGGTATGATGGACCTAATCCACGGACAAAGGTACGGCATCCTATGCGGTCGTCAGCGTCACAGACTTTCACGAGTGACAATACGATTCCCAGAAGGAGTGGCATCGTCAAGTCATGAAGAGGCCTCTCTTAGCTGACTTCCAAATGATCGGTCCCCAGAGTCGACAATCCTCACGTCTGGACTCCCCTCAGATCCTCAGGACCGGAAAGGAGCACCTCTGCAAGAATCTCGTCTGAGCGCAGATTTTCGTAGGGAACTGTGCCTGCTCAGCAGACAGGTTCGTCTACTACTTCTCCACAACTATATCTAGGTGTGTACTCAAGCCCAGGTCCGGCTTTTCACTCACAGTAACATCCCTCTCCCACAGCAGCACAGATAATCATATCAAACTGGAAATAAAATGCGGGAAATAAAGTGCGGGAAGTAAAAATGCGATAAATAAACGCAACCCAACAAGCAAACACACAAACGATAGGATTGACTCGCGTAGGGGATGGGAAACGGTCCCAGCATAAGGGATGGGAAAAGTCCCTAGATGCTATAAGTCCCCAGCAGAGTCGCCAGCTGTCGCTTGCGCGAAAAATAAGGTGCCGGCATGACAGAAGAGTCGCCACCTTTCGTTATTTATCCCTCAGAGCGGGAAAGGAAACGATCGGAAAAACCTGACGCAAAAGGGTAAGACAAGGTCGTCGCAACCGTTGTCTGGGTTCGGGAGTCGGTTACGCAAGGGGAAGGTATTAGCACCCCTCACGTCCGTCGTACTCGACGGGATCCTCGCTTGTTTGTTTACTTGGACGGGTTGGTTATAATCTATCTACCTATCAAGGCTGGCTGAAAAAGAAAAGAAAAATGACTCGGCAAAGCATCGCGCTTTATGCCTACGTATTCTCATCAGAGAATGAGAAATCAGAGTCAACGTAGTTCGGCTAACTACGGGGGAAGATGGGGAAGGTTGCTCGCTAGGACATCGCATCCTATGCCTACGTACTTTCATCTGGTATGAAAGATCAGAGCAAACGTAGTTCGGGAAACTACGGGAAAAAAGGCTCAACTAGGAGGGAGACTATCAAGTCCTACTGTTATCATGCCATGGATTCATCCTATGGTTGAGGTTTGAACAGGGAACTCCTAGATGTTGTCATGCATAGGTTTCAACCTAAAAGTCTATCATCAAGTCCTCATCTGAGGAAATGAGAGTCCTAAGGGATCATGTCAATGATACATCAAAACAGACAAAAACATCAGCTTTAACAGTAAAATGCATGCAATGCAAGTGAGGGAGGAAATGTGTGTGGGGCTTCAGCCTCCACAAGCTCGTCTCGACCTCAAGCCAGTCATGAAATAACAGTAATCATACTGAAGATAAACAACATACTATCAAGCAATGAACAGATAAAAGGGATGAAGTGCCAACAGGCAAACAAACACACATGCTTGAGAAAGAAAGGATCTACTCTCTAATCCTAGCCCTAATCACAGAATCTGAATCAAATCTAAGCACTAAAGCAAGGCCCTAAACAAGAGAAATCAATCCCGGTCTTCAAGCTTCAGAACAAGCTTACCAAAGAAAGGGAGCTAAGCAAGCAGACTCATAGTGTCTTCCTCAGGAGAACACTAGGAGGTGTATACTCAGGAGTCATACCCTATGTGGCTCAACCACTGTGATCAGTTTATATTCCTCCTCAGGAGAAATTAAACTCACAAGCAGGCTCCAACATCACTGGATATTTAGGAAATCCTATCTGAACTAGTGGAACTAAATGAATAGACTCATAGGACTTTCCTCAGGAAAGTACTAGGAGGCTTCCACTTAGGAGTTGTATCCTATGTGGCTCAACAACTGTGATCAGTTTACATTCCTCCTCAGGAGAAATTAAACTCACAAGTAGGCTCCAACATCATTGGATACTTAAGAAATCCTATTTAAACTAAGGGAACTAAGTGAATAGACCCATAGGACCTTCCTCAGGAAAGTACTAGGAGGCTTCCACTTAGGAGTTGCATCCCATGTGGCTCAACAACATGTGATCAGTTTACATTCCTCCTCAGGAGAAATTAAACTCACAAGTTGGCTCCAACATCATTGGATACTTAAGAAAGAGGTGAGAAGAAAGAATGAAAGTCATTCATAGTGCCTTCCTCAGGAAAGTACCATGAACTTCCCTCAAACTTCAGGATCTCAAACCTCACAAACAGGGGACAGGCCAAGCTCTGGGTCTCTGAATCTTGATCTACCATCTTCTCTTCATGATGCTCTCCATCAAGGTCTTCAAGGCAACACAAGCCCCTCAACAAATTCCCCAAAATAAATCCCAGAGATGAGCAGATAACCACAAAACAGACAAAATCAACAGGCAACTTCAGAAAATACCTAAAAATGCTAAACTAAGGGGGAAAAATCTAACAATTATTCACAAGGGTCCACAAAGTCTATTCATAACATCTACATAGGCCTCTACCTAAAAATCAAGACAAAACTCAATCAAAGAAAGATGACTCTTCACCTAAGCACAATCTAAACCCTAATTAGGATACCCTACATCTACCCTAATTAAACTAATCAAAATTTAATTCTAAAATCCTAGAAAAAATCCTATGGGGAAATATGATTCATCATCTAATTGCACAAAAAAGAATGGATAGAAAAACCTAAGGGAAGGTCCTAAAACAATTCTTGCAAAATCATGATACAAAACTAAACATTATAAAAGCTACTTAAAAGAAAAATCTATTAAAAATACTAAACTTAAAAATAAAATCCCATTTTCATTTTTAATATTTTCTACACAAAATGATCTAATCATAGAAAAAAGAAGCATTAAAAAAGAGTTATTTATCATTTTTTAATGAATTTTCTAAAACAGAAAAATATTAAAACAAAATAAAAGAAATTAATTCAATAAAAGGGAGGGGGGGTTGGAATAGCACACGCGCCAGTTGTTTTTGGTTGGGCCAGATAAAAAGGGGGGTGGGGATAGGAATTAAGCCCAGAACGCTGGTTAAATGAAACGACCGCGTTTCATTATTTGAATCTTTCCCTCCCTTTCTCAGACTCACTCACAGCCGTTGGATGAGATTAATTTGTCAAACTTTGAGACCAATCCAATGGACCTCCTTCATCGTCCCAAACATAACTAGGGTTTTCAGAAACCCTCTCCTCCATGCCTTAATCTTCTTCTCCCTCGTTCTCCCTGCTCAGGCCACGAAATGCCACGATCCCAAAACGAAAAATCCTCTATACCTCAAGAGGAACACAGCCATACGCTCACTTTCCCCTAAATCTCCCTAGATCACCCTAACAGAAGACTTCAAGATCATGGTTCCACCATGATCACCTGAGATCAACCATGGTGAAGCTTCAACCTAAGGATCTAACCCTGCTCTACATGCTACCCTAGTCAATCTAACCTAACTCATGCTAATTAAAACGCCCTAAACAACTAGTTCTTGAAGATTAAAGAATCATTCATCTGCCATGAAACCTCACGCAGAGCTCTCAAACTCTCAGAAATTGATCTTCTATCCTAGCATACTAATTCTACACCTAAAGAATGAACTAAAACTAAATAAATCAAGAGGATTAAGGAGGAGAAAGAACCTGTCAAGTAATGATGGAAGGTGCTCGTGGAGGAGGTTGCAAGCCTTGTAATTGCTTCAAGATGCTCCTACAATGGTGAGAAACTTTCTGTTTGCACTTGTGATGGTGGAGAAGGTCTGCAATGGAAGAAAATCAGAGTTGCTTCAACTTGAAGAAACCTCTTCAATGGATGCTTCTCTCTCTCTCTCCTCTCTGAATCCTCTTGCTATCACCAACCCTGAACACTATGAAGATCATCCTTCTTATAATGATGGATGGAAGAAGCTGGATCCTTCTAGAATCATCTAGAAAAGTGTGGAAAGTTCTTGAAAATCTCATGTGGAGACAAGTTGGATTTCTCATATACCATGCCTCATGCCTTGCCATTTTGTCTTAAAATATCTTTACATGAGATATTGAGAAGGGATGAGTGAAAAACAAGCTCATCTTTGGCTTGTGTAAGGTTTTTCAACATTGCCCTCTTTTTCAAGTAACAACTTTTCAAAGCATCACCCATTTTGAAGCTTCAAATCAAAATTCTAGCTAAACCAATGTTCTCAAAATGATTTTTCCAATCAAAATGATATATTGGATGACCTATTTTGGATTTGTGGATCTTCCAAATCAATTTCCAATTTCAACTTTTCAAACTTATATGCCATTTTTAGTTCATTTTTGACCAATCATGGAATTTCATGCTATGAGCTTTTCCAACAATTTGTGACCTTCTTTCTAGACTTAAAATCACATTTTGAGCAACTTTCATGTTTTGAGTTTTTCCATTTTAGGCTTGGAAATAGGAGTTTTAGGCATTGGCTAAAATGACCTATAACTGACAAATGACCAAAATACCCCTGTCTTGTTCAAACCATAAGTTGAGTTCCACAAATCCAATCAAGGACTTCTACCACTCAAATTAAAGCTAATAAGATCCTCTTCAACATTCATGTTGACCAAGAAATCATAGGAATCACCCTACTAGGGCAAAAGTTGTCTGCAAGTTGGGTGACTTTCAAGGACCCAGATTCACATACCCCTGCTGACCTGTAATTTGTCAAAACCATAACTTGGGCTCTGTAACTCCTATCAAGGACTTCCACCACTCAAATTAAAGCTTAGAACAAGCTCTACAACATTCATGTTGTGGGGAAGGTGAGATATCAATCACAACTTGAGCTAAAACGGCCTGGAAGATAGGGATCAAATTAGGTTTTTTCACTGACAATCCTCAGAAACCCTAACCTGAAACTTCTCAAACTCCTCACTCATGATGAGTTGGCCTAGGAATCATCTTTATATAATCTCTATGCATCATTCCATGATCTCATGGCCCTTGGATTAGGTCTCAACCTTCTCCAAATCTTCAGTTGACCTAGGGTTGACCCAGTCAAAACCCTAATTCTACCATTCATGGTTGAATCTTCTGAACTCTTGCATAATGACTTCTCTGGGCTTCATGAAGGCTATCAAGACATCTCATAGGCTTTCTCAAAACATCAAATTCATTCTCAAAGTCTCAGAACCATCTGAGGAGCACCCACAACTTTCAAACTATGAAGCACACAACCCTGGTTTCAACCCATTTCTTCTGAGGATCTCTTGAAGGTATCCACTTTCAAACACTCAATGAATAAATAATTGTTGGTCAAATTTTGGGGTGCAACAATAAGCAGTATTCAAGATTCTTAACAAAGCATTTATGTGCGCTTCCAAACACAATAGCAATGACAAAATAGAGATTTTGGAAGGAGTTTGTTGTAAGTGATCTACAATCTTGTAATCACTTTTTCTTATCAAGCGCATGAACTCCTCTGCATCTTTCAACAAGGACTCCTTCTCACCAGCTTGAGAAGTCTCTTCAACCACTGCTTTACCTTTCCCCTTGTCATATTTTTCAGCGACCGCTTCAGGTGATGAAAACACTCTTCCACTCCGAGTAATTCCACCAGCTCCAACTAAGTTATCCACATAATCCACTGGTAAGCTTCTCAACTCCTGCTTATGCCCGTTACAGTATACTTCGGCTCCGTAATTCCACGGAATTGCCTTAGTACTTTCATATGGTACAGGACCAACTTTGGTGATGATAATGGTTGGCGGCCTCGGAGGCGCGGAAATAGTAATAGTCTTATACGGAATTGAAATCGTCGCAACTTCATTCCTCTCTTCGGCAACTATTTCCTTAGTCTTCTTTTCAGCAACTCTGTCAAATTGCAAGACACCATCATTCATCAGCTTCTGAATATGGTTCTTCAGCTTCTCACATCCCTCAGGATGGCTCAAACATTCAGCACAAACCTCATCACAACCTGGGAATACCCCTCCCCTCAACAACTTGTCTTTTACAAAACCCATCGGCATCTTCAACTGATTGACATCAGTTATCAGATCCAAACTCTCATCTTCAATGATAGCACTGACCCCAGCTGGCCCATGATTTGGCATGGGGTTCTGCACGACATTGGGCGCGTCGTGAGAAAAGTTTATAGCCTTACTGTCCACTAAGTCCTGAATCTTATGCTTAAACACCTTATAGTTGTCAATATTGTGACCTGGTGCCCCAGAATGAAACTCACATCGAGCATTAGCGTCATATCCAGGAGGTGGTGCACCTGTCAAAGGAGCCACAGTCCTCTTCTGTATTAACTGTAACTGCAACAAGGTTTGAAGCTACTGGGAATATGGCATTGGCGGCGCATCAAACTGCCTATTCACTGCTCTGCCCCGATCTTGAAATCTATGAGGAGCATAGTTCTGCTGATTCTGTTGCTGTTGTGGTGGTCGTTATTGTTGTTGTGGTGCGACTGGTATCGTGATACTTCCAACCTGGGGTGGCTGCTGACAGTATTGTTGATTCTGATGCTGACTTCTGTTTCTACCACGGGAACTAGACACTGCGTTAGTTTCACCTTCCCGCTTTTTGTTACCAAAGGCTTTCCTGGCTACTCCTTCAGTTGAGGATCCTTCACCGGTGTGAATCTTACCCAGTTTAATGCCATTGTTGACTCTTTCACCCATAATTATCAGATCAGAAAAACTCCCTAACATGTTTCCAATAAGCTTCTCATAATATACCCCTAGTAACGTGGCAACAAACATATCTATTAATTCCCTCTCCACCATGGGAGGCTGCACTCTAGCTGCTAGTTCGTCCCACCTCTGGGCGTATTCTTTGAAGCACTCATTGCTCTTTTGAGAAAGATTCTGCAATTGGACCCTGTTCGGTGCAAGGTCACTGTTATACTGATAATGCTTCACAAATGCCTCATCAAAATCCCTCCAGCTTTGGATGTTGACTGGTTCTAATCCCATGTACCACTCTAGAAAAGGACCAGAAAGACTATCCTAGAAAAAGTGCATAAGCAACTTTTCATTGAGAACACATCTTCCTGGTCATCATGGTCCCACTGAGGGCCATTATCTCCATGCATAGCATACACAGGAATGGGAATGGGAATTCCAGTTTGATTGCCTCCGCCTGGAGGGATAATCGTTGTGGGAACAGTGTTCGCATGTGGGGTACCACCATCATGACGAGGAGGATCAGCAGCAGTACCTCCATGAAGAACACCATTGTTGTTAACCCTGGCAATTAATGGCTATACCAGAGTCCTCAACTGATCTTGGCCATTTGCCACACCCTGCATCAAATCCATGAACTGGGCCATCCTGTCCCGGAGTTCCTGCATCTCAGCTTGCATCTGTTCCGTGATCTTATGTTGATTCC
This sequence comes from Lathyrus sativus, assembly GCA_963859935.3. Classification (NCBI taxonomy): domain Eukaryota; kingdom Viridiplantae; phylum Streptophyta; class Magnoliopsida; order Fabales; family Fabaceae; genus Lathyrus; species Lathyrus sativus. The sequence goes on along the minus strand of OZ012741.1, from coordinate 413,934,026 downwards.
CTCTAGTAACGTAATGGTGAGTCGTCTGGTTGTCAATCCTGAAACAAACTAACAAACCACAAGAAATAAGGTTAACGGTTCTGATGCACCTGCAATGCAAAATGATGCAATATGTAGACATGTATATATGCATTAGGGAAATTTCCCCCTCAATTCTAGTTCCATAAGAACAACACGACAATGGAGAGCCTACGGATAGACATAGAGAAAACTCCTCATACATAAAAATGGGAGCCCAGAAGGCAATGTACAACACAACACTGAATACAAAGGAAACAACATGACCTCGGCCAACAGATCTGGTGATGGTCAAAAATACATCATGACAACGAGCTACAAAGAAAAAGATACAGTCAAGTACAATAATGTGACTGAAAATCCTCTAACAGCTCCTTCGTCTCTGGATGATCTGGCCTGACAAGCAATCCTCGGATGAGCAAATCTTGCCTGCTAATAGTGGTATGCAAACCCTGAGCATAATCCTCCCTGGCGCCTTCACCGAAGACCTCCTCAAGCTTGCATCTCTTCACATCAGCCCTAGACTTGTAATCCTCCAAGGTTGCAAGAGCTTCATTCAGTCTGCAGTCACTATCACGTCGGAGTGAGGCTTCAGCTACAATCTTCTCATCCTTCATCTAGAGTCGAGCCTTCAACTGAGCAACCTGTTGCTTTAGTCCATCCTCTCGCTCCTTGTTGTTGGTGAGAATAACATTCCGCTGATCATTAAACTTAGAGATTTCCAAATATGCCTTGTCCAAATATTTCTTTTTTGAACTAAGAACATCACTGACAGCCTTCAGATCTAAGCCCACATGCTCTCGAGCGTGAATCTCCTTGGTCAATTCTGTACCCAGCTTGTTCACCAATTCAGTTTGCCTCTTGGAGGAATGCATAGCCTGATTCCTCTCGCTTCAGAGCTGAATAATCTCTTTCTCCAATTCCTCATTTTCCTTACGCAACTCCTCTTTCTCAGACCATAACTGATTATACCTCTGAATATGAACAGTAGCTGGCTCCTCGATCATCAAAGGATATAAATGCTCAACAGATGGAAAAGGAATCAAAAACCTCTCAGCTCTTTCCTAAATCCAAGTCATGTAAGGGTCGTAAGCTCTATTGTTGCTCTTCCCCAAATAAGCTTTCCCTCCGCGTTGAATCTTGTTCTAAGCCTTCTCAACTATAGTCAAGGTATCAATCTCCAACAATCCAGTGAAATACAGAGATTCCTGTATTTCCTCTTCCCTTGGAGGTTCTCTCAGAGCATACCCAAAATGCCTCACTGCAAGGGATGGGTTGTAATTAATGCATCATTTCCTTCCAACCAACAGGATGTTAGGAAAGCCACCATAACTATAGATAATCTCTGCACCTAGTTGATCTCTATCAAACCAAATGATGTTCTTAGAAGTCAACCCCATCAATCTCTCAGACCATTCTGAGGTGCCTGCAGCATCAACAAAAGGACCGAACTTGGGAAGGTGATTCACAAACCACTTGTAAAACAAGGGAACACAACAAGACACGTTCTTCCCTCTCCGATTCTCATTCTTGTAATGCACAGAATGATAAACGTCTCCCAGAAGTGTAGGTACAGGATTCCCTGAAGCAAATATGTGGAAAGCGTCCATGTCCACAAAATCTGGAATATTAGGAAACAGCATGATACCATAAATGCATAGAGCTAATATGGCATTAAACACGATCCAGCAACCCTCTTTCACAAAGTGTTGAGCTTTAGCAAACAGAAAAGGTAATGGAAACCCAGGCATTCCATTCCTCTTAACCAACTTCCCCTTTAGCTCAAAAACATCCAGATGGAGAGCAGTAGCAAGCTTAACCAGATCAGGATCAACATCAGTGTGATAGAAAGGCATCTGGTCTAAGATAGGGACTCCCAACAGCATAGAGAACTCCTCCAATGTAGGCGCCATCACATAACCCGGAAAAGTGAAACACCTCAGCTGTGGATCATAAACCTGAAGCAGAGTATGGAGACCACTCAACTCATATACTGAGGGCTTGCAGACACAACTCAAGAGCTTCCCATATGATTGCTTGAAGTCTTCCATCACCTTTCTGTCAGCCATAGAAATCAAACTGAGCAGAGATCTAATGTCAGGAGTAGGGAACTTATATACCACAGTCTTCTTCAAGCTAGGCTCCATGTCAGAGGTGGAAGTAAGATCACTATAATCGATAGAAAAATATACACCTGCAACATAAATACATGTTAATGAAAATGCAAAACTAATATGCAAATGCAACAGGGGATCAAGATTGTTGTGCTGTTGACTGAGAAGAATCAGCGCTTCGCTTTGGTGAGAACATATCACTGTCATAAGGACCCACTGTATCAAGAACACAAGTTCATTATGACAAGAAAACCGGGTAGGTTGAAGGTCAAATTTTCCTGCATAACCCTCCCACCTCACAGATATGAACCTATCTCTGATAAGGTTAGGCATCCTATGCGGTCATCAACGTCACAGACTTTCGAGAAATGATGATACATTCACCATTTATGGTTTGACATCATAGTCTAACGAATCGGCATCACTTAGCTAACTTCCAAATGATCGGTCCCTAGAGTCGACAATCCTCAGATCCAACATCCTCTCAACTGTCCGAAACGGACTGGAAAGGTAGTCATCAAAGAGAATCTCGTCTGAGCGTGAATTTCGTGGGAACTAGTGCATGCCAAACATACAGGTTCACCACTACTTTCCACTTTTAATGTTATGGTTATACTCAAGCCTGGGTTTTGGCTTATCACTCAGTGGAACATTCCCATCCAACAGCACATCAAAAATGATATATACAATGCTGAAAGTAAAATGCAAATGCAAGTAAAGTACAACATATATATACACACCCAAAGATAAACACACAAGCTCTATGATTGACTCGCATAGGGAACCAGATTCCCCAGCAGAGTCGCCAGTTGTTGCTACTGCGAAAAAGGGTCGGCAAACTTAGAAGAGTCGCCACCATTCGTTATTCATCCTAAAGAGAAGGAAAGGAAACAATCAGAAAAAACCTACGAAAATGGGAGAAGACAGGTCATCGCAACCAAATCTTAGGTTTGGGAGTCGATTACGCAAGGGGAAGGTATTAGCACCCCTCACGTCCGTCGTACTCGATGGGATCCATGCTTGTTATCTATCTAAAGGGTGTTAATCTATCTAAGTTATAGGCCACAGGGACAAAAGAAAATAAAAGAGACTCGATAGAGCATCGCCGCTCTATGCCTACATATTCCCTCGTGCAATGGGAAAGTCAGAGTCAACGTATTTCTGAAAACTACGGGTGAAGGTGGAGAAAAGTTGCTCGCCAAGACATCGCCGTCTTGTGCCTGCGTATCCTCGTCTGGTACGAGAAATCAGAGCAAACGTAGTTCGGGCTAACAAGACCATAGGTTGGTTCAAATGTTTGACCCGAGTAGGGTTAAACCTTAGTTCTAGCAGTTAGATGTATGCAACTCGACCATTGGAGACTTAGGCGTTACTTGTTTGCGGTAGAACCAAGAGTTAACAACACTCTTTTATGAAAAAGGTTTTCCATTAATCCTGAAGGATAAAAAGTTTGATGTTTGTTTTTTGAGTCTTTTATGAAGAAGAAGTGAATTGAATTGTGTTTGTAATTCATGTTGCACTAAAGACTATGACTTAAGAGCGAATGCATCGCATATCATCCAAAAGACATACGCTAAACACTCTAGACAACTGAGAGGAGGCCCCCCAATCATCATTTCCCAAATGCTTAAGGCTCGTAGCGTACAACACTCATTATCCTTTATTACATGTTTTGAAATGTTTCGAGATGAGAAGAGAAGACACACTCTAAAAGGGAGACTAAACTCAACCTAATGTTCTCATGCAATGTACACCTATGATTAAGATGAAAAGGGAAGACTATCCTAATGTTATCATGCATGGGTTCAAACCTAATGTCTATCATAATCCATCTTGAACAAGAAAGATTAGAAGTCCTAAGGGAACATGGCAAAGGAGAAAGAAGAAGAAGGCATAAGTGGAAAAAAGAAAGGATGCAAACATGCAATGCAACACAAAGATGAAGAAGGAGGGAGGAACAAAGTGTGGGGAAGTAGCCACCATAAACACATCTCAACCTCTTAAATTAAGAATATGCAACAAAGAAGAAAAGCAAGCAAATGAACCTAAACAAGTTCAAACCAAAAAGTGAGATGAAATGGGAGGAATTACAATTCCTACAACCATTTGCACATCAATCACCATGCCCAAAGGCAAACCAAAAAGGAAAGAGATGAAGACATGATAAAGGTAAGGATGGGATACAAGGCTTGTCCAGCAAGCAACATCAAATGAAATCTCCACCATAAGCATCACAATGATCATGCAAGAAAAACAACAAAAGAAGTTCTCAAAGTGGCATCTCATCCAAGTCAAACTCAAAGTGCAAACAAGAGGCACCAAGTTAACTTGAATGAGTCCCCAAGGTCCATGGACAGAAGTGAGAACAAGAGAAGAAGGTTGGCAAACCAAAGAAGAAAGCAAAGCAAGACAAGTTGCAAGATAAGGCATGGTAAAGAACCTAAGTTCTAAACACTTTCAACATTAAAAGACAAATGAAAAGCCTTAAAAATATGCAAATTAAAACATGAACCAAAAAACTTTATGACCTATAAATTTGCAACCAGCCACTTCAACATGTTAGGAATGTGAATCAAGAGGTGTTGGAAGCATATGGGATCCACAAGGGTCATCTCCCAAAAGAACTAGGTCAATTAGTATGTGTGAACCATCATTTGGGTGACTTGACTTGCAACGTGCACTAAAAATAGCAAAATGGTTCAAATAAATCCAAAGAAAATGCATAAAGCTCTCAAAGATATTGACAACCAGAGGATAAAACCACAAAACCAAAGTACAATCAAAGCATCACCAAAGGAATTGATCCACTAGGGTGCTCCACTTTGAAGGAGGGTTATCGAGGGTCAAACACAAGCACATCAAAGTCAACCAAAAATAAGTCAAACCTTGACCAAAAACAGCCTCAAAGGCACCTCAACTCATCATCCAAATAAGGAAGAAACCTTGCTCATAGGTGGTTAGAAATCGGTCCAAACATCAAGCAAGAACAAATAAAAACAACTTAAAAACCCTTCCAATCATTAAATTCAAATTAAAATGAAAAATAAATGGAAAATGAAATTAAAAAATATGGAAAATTAAATAACATATTAAAGTGTTAGAAAATATTTTTGGTTGAATTTTATCATAATTGGAAGTATTTTTAATCAATTAAAATCAAAATAGAAATAAAAAGAAATAAAATAAAAGAAATAAAATGAAAATGGTGCAAATAGAAAGAACTAACATTGTAATCTAATGGGCCTAACAATCAGGGGGTGTGATTATCAACTGAAGCCCAAAACACAAAGACTCAGTTCAACACCAAAACGCTGCACATCATTAATTAACGTGGAAGTCAATCTCCACACAGGCAAGGTCAAACAAATCTGGGAGGTCCATCTCACTTGGTCAAGAGGTCAACCAAGTACACATCAGATCACCTGAGTTTGAACCATACGCCAGAGCCCTAGCTCCGGTCGTCTTCTTCGGCGAGGTGGCCGGAGACCAGATCTGCAAACCTCACAAAAACTTTCCAAATCTTATACCAAATTGAAGCTAAACTCATGTACATTCCAAATCCATGGTTCATTTGTTTTGAACATGCGTAAATAAGGAGAATCGAATGGTTTTAATTTGGAATGCACATCTGCAAACTTCATCAAACATGGGAATCAAACACTCAAATATTGCCTACACGAGGTAGGGCTTCAGATGCAGCCAACATGATCTTAATTCAGTTCCTAACATGAGAGAAATTGGAAGAAGAAAATTACCTAACGGAGACACTCCGTTGGTGCTTCTACAGCTTGCTTGCTTACTTCAAAAGGTGCAGATCCACTCCAATTTACTTGAGGAAGAGGAAGCTTGCTTCAATTTGAGTTGAAATGCTTTGAATTATGATTCACGATTTTGAATTTCTCTCTCAAATTTCAAAATTGAACTTGAGCTTCCTTCCATGAAAATGCACTTCTGAGAGCTTTTTTCTTAATCTGAGCTTTTATATGTTGGATATGGAAATGAATTGGAGGCCCATGAAGCTTGGTTGTGGAGAATTTGTAAAATGCCCAAAAATTTCATGTGCTCATGCATACGTGAAAACTGCTTGCTACACACATGGAATTCACTTGGTCTTGCAGCTGAGAAGTTGAATTTTAACATGGAATTGAATTGGGCTTTGTTTGCAACCCAATTATGAAGTTTGAATGTGAAACTTCCTTGTGAAGTAACTTGAAATTCCACGTGATTTTGCCTTCATGAACCAAAGTTAACTTGTGCATTTTACTTATTGGAGTATTGTGGACCAAATTGAATCAAAATAAGGCATGAAAAAGACCTCTAACCAATTCAATTGAAATCATGGTTTAAAGTTGCCTTTTCACTTGAATTTTCTTCCAATTGTCCCTAACCATGCATAATTCACACCAATCTTGAGTTTCATGATGTAATTGAAGTCATTTGGAGCAACTTTCATGTTGTTTGAAGTTCCATTTAAAGTACTTAAGTGCATGTAAATGACCCATAATGAAAATGACCTATAATCAAAGTTTCCCAAAATACCCTTGCCTTGCAAACTCCATAACTTGAGTTCCACAAATGATATCAAGGACTTCTAAGACTTTTTGGAAATCTAAGATCACGGGGAAAAACTTTCATGTTCACTCCAAGTTGAGGAGAAACTTGATTCTAGGTCAAAAGTGTCTTGGAAGTCAGTTAACTTTTGTTGACTGAAAAATATATTCATTTGAGACCTATAACTTGATGGCATCATAACTTGAGCTTTACAAACCCAATGGATGAGTTCTAGTACTCAAAAGAAATATTAGAGCATGCCCTACAAGTCTCATGTTTGCATCAAAGTGAGATTGAACTTTTATCTTGAGGTATATGGCCTTGAAGTTGAGCACTAAAGAAGGGGATTTTACACTGAAACCCTAATTTAGTAACTTCTCAAACTCTTGATTCTTCTTGATTTGAACTTTACACAACACCCTAGAAGTCTCAACATAACTTCCCATGACTCCAATTACTTAAAACCAAGTCTCCAACTCCTTCAAGTCCACAGTTGACTTGGAACCAACCGGATGAAACCCTAGGTGCGCAACCTTTGACTGTGACCTCTTGCAGATGAAATATTTGTAGAGAGGATCTCCTTAATGACTTTAGAATTACTTCATGAGCTTCTTACACATATCCTATTCATTACCATGAACTTGTGAACCCATGATGATTTGATTAGGAACTCTTGCTTGAGCTTGAAACCCTTGACAACCTTCTCTTAGATGACATACCTCTCTTGATCCCCTGAAAAGGACAATGCTATGCAAATGCAAATGCTAAACAATGAAAATAAACATAAGCCAAGTATAGAAAAAGGTTGGTCAAATTTTGGGGTACAACACCCACACTTGAAAAGAAGAATAAATACTTCAAAACAAAGAAGTACAAAAGACCAAATAAAGCATATGTAACATGGGATGACAATGAAATAAGTTCATCTTTAGATGAAGAACATGTAAATCTTGCATTGATAGCAACACATCATTCTGAAGAAGAAGAAGAAGAAGAAGAAGAAGAAGTTAGTAAAGAAATATCTTCGTATGATAATGATGCTTTAAGTTCTATTGAAGAACTACTTAATGAATATAGGATTTTGTATAAAACGATTTCAACCGAAAAGAAACAAATTTTATCTCTTGTAAAAAAGATTGACACCATGGAAAATAATTTTGAAGATGAAAAACAAATTCTTCTAGAAAAGGAAAAACAAAATCCTACATGCAAAGAGTGTGATTCACTTTCTTTCCAAATTGTCCAATTAAAAATAGTTCTTAAAAGGTATAAAAAAGGACAAGTTGGATTGGAAAATTTTCTTAGCCAACAAAGGCATTCAAATGATAAAAGTGGTCTTGGTTATTATAAGTTTAACAAACCAAGTACTAATAAAACTATCTTTTTTAAAGTAAGTGACCAATTCAACAAGGAAAAAATGAAGTACAAAAGGTTTGTTATCATCCTAAGAAAAGATTTCCTAAAAAGAAAACCTATGTTCTTAGATATAGAGACAGCTTTGTTCCTACATGTTTTTATTGTGATATAAGTGGCCATACACCTAATGCTTTCTATGTAAGAAATTTTAGTGTGATAAGTGGACATTATGTGTGGGTTAAGAAAGTAACTAATTATGAAGGACTCAAGACACACTAGGTACCAAATAAAACTTAATTTGTTTTGTAGGTTTGGTTGAAGACCACTTTAAATCTATGCTTTGTTGATAAGTGGTTGTTCTAAGCTTTTGATGGGAGGCATAAACTAACTTTCAAATCTAGTTCTAAATTATAAGGGTTATTTTACATATGGGGAATACCTTAAAGGAATAATTCTTGGAATTGGCAAAGTTGGAGAACTAACTTTCACATCCATTGAAGATGTGCTTTAAGTTAAAGGACTAAAGCAAAATATTCTAAACAAAAGTCGACTTTGTGACTAAGGCTTAAAAATCATGTTCGGCAAGGATGAAGATTTAATGGAGTCACTCATGAGGTAAATCTCATACGTAAAAATTGTTTTAGTTTTTCATAATTTCTTTATATACTTCAAGTCTTTTCCCATCCTTTTTGCTAATGACAAAGGGGGAGAAGATATATGTGTAAGCGTATGGATTTATCTAACATTTTTTAGCAAGCAACAAATTTTCAAGAACTCTCAATCAAGGATCAAGTGGAAGCATTGATCTAGGGGGATTTATCTTTATTAGAGGGAGAAAAGTATTCATAATTTTCATGCTTGTCATCATCAAAAAGGGGGAGAATGTGAAGACAAACTTCCAATGTGTTTTGATGAAGACAAACCTATTGATGAAGACAAGCTCAACAATGATATGATCAAAGAAGGAAAAAAAATTCATAAGACTTGACTACACTTGCAAGATTGGATTAATCAAACTTTTAGGTATATACAAAATTCTGGACTAAAACATTTCTTAGTGCTCAAAATATTTCTTGCATTGGAAAAATTATTTTTCATGTTTGAAACATATTAAATCACTTTTAAATATAATCATTGCCTTGGATAAATCAATATATGTTGTATAAGATTGGTTCAAATACTTAGACACATTTTCAATTTTTCAAACGTTCAGATTTTGGTAAATTATGGTGTTTTGAATCGTCGTAACAGCACAAAAAAATCGCCATAACTTTCACCAAACTGAAACAATATTTTTATTTTAAAATTGAAAATTTATTTGTTTCAATGCACCTTTTCATCATATCTTTTCATGGCATCCCTTACATGATTTCTCTTATTAAAATTCATAATTTCTCTAACCATTGCCATGACTTTTGAATGGTCGCTTTCATCAATATAAATTCATTTCAAATTTCCATTTTTCATTCACCTCTTTCATAAAAATATTAAAATCTCTCTACATTTACTTTCTACACATTTTTCATACTAAGATACTTTTTGAAATACATTTTCACATTATTATCATAAAAGTATCTTGAGAACTTAGAGAGAATTTGTCTTGAATTTTCATACTTGAAAGAGAATAAGGCTTTGTTATAAATGTTAAAGAATACTACAAATCTTCATATATTTATTTTATTAAAATTATTGTAAAAATTCCTAAGTTCCAAGGATTGTTTTAAATTAGGTGTGTACTATAAGAAGGAGGATTATTTCTTCTTATATGGTTTATTGTAATCCTTGTTATCCAGGATTGTTGGAAGCAAGAGAATTGAGTTTGAGAGGATTGTTCTCATTTCAAGTTATTGAAAAATCCAAGAGGATTGTTTTTTCTATTTTGTTAGAGTCTTATATAGGAAGACGAGGTGTGTCTTATCCTAAGATCTAACATTAGTGAAAATCTCTTTCGTGTTGAAAGGGGACTGGAGTACTCTCGAACTGTGAGGGGAACTAGAATATTTCTCGGTGTCATTTACTTTTCGCATTTATCGCTTTCATCACATAGTAATAAATTAGGAAATTAAAACTTGAAACCATCAAAAATCCGGAAAAATTTTAAAGTACCTAATTTAGTCCCTATTTGGTGCAAACTCTTACTAACATGCTCGAATTTTGAGATCTTCCAATGCTAACAAGGTTTCTCTAAGTTTCTGATCATTTTTGAGGTTGTGAAATAGTTCTTCTCTGATCTGCTTCTCTTTATCCTCAAGTTGTTGCTTCAACTTATCAATATAGACTCGAAGTTTATCTTCTCTCTTCTTGTTGGCAATCACAGTGGCATTCCACTGGCCATTGAATTTGGAAATCTCCTGACGGGCTCTGTCTAGATCTTTCTTTTTCTGCTAGAGTAGGCTATTGGCACTTCTCAGATCTTTGCATATCTGTTCTTTGTTCTTGACTTCTTCTTTTAGCTCTTGCTCTCTCTTTGCTAGAAGATCTATCTTCGTCTTGGCTATGTACGCTAATTCACCCTTAGTATGCTTGAGTTGGTATACTTCGCACTTTAGCTCTTCATTTTCCTTACGAAGCTCCTTTTTTCAGCCCATAACCTATTGTACCTCTCAACCTCCATAGTAGTAGGTTGTTCAATGTCCAACAGATACATAAGAGTTTTTACAGGAAAAGGCAACTGAACAACCTCAACTCTCTTTTGCACCCACTCCATGTAAGGAGGATAAGCTCTGCAGTCACTTTTGCCTAGGAACGACTTTCCTCTCCTTTAAATAGTGCTTCAGGCTTTCATAATTCTCTTCATGGCGTCAGGATTATCAGTCTCACTGTAAAACAATTCTCTTCATGACTTTTTCACTGCACAGTTGACCTCAAAAAGCCATCAAGTGGGTGTTATTATCATGAAGTTATCAGAACCCCTAGAGAGGAGAGGTGTGCCATAGCTCAACGTTAAAGAATCATCAGAGGTTTGTCAAGGGATTTATGAAGACCTATCATTGGTAGAAGCATGAGGTAGAAGTTTGTTGAGTACCTCAGAGGTTACTGTGGAGTTGGAATGGTCACTCAGTTTATCTAAGCAATGCCTAGGCAAAAAGGGATGAAATTAGGGTTTCACTTTTAATCAGGATAAATTTGTTTTTTGGAGCAATACTTGTTTCCATGGTCTTCCATATGTTTTAAGGTGTTTGGGGATGGGATATTTATCATCAATTTTAGTCAGAAGAGCTTCAATTGATCAATCAATTAAAAATCAGGAGATTTGGGGGAAAAGTCAATTGTGCAGTGAAAAAGTCAACTCCTGACTTTTTGAGGTCAAGATCATGTTCCTCAAGTTCAATATGGCCAATGTACCGAATTTGATCAAGAAAAGTCAAGGGAATCATGAAAAGTCAAGAATTGTTGAAAGTTTCCATTTTGGGGAATTAGGGTTTTAGAAACTTTCCATTTATGGAAAGTTTCATGGTTGAAGCAATCATCTTCAAGGCCATTTTTCTTCATGACCAAGGTTTCAAATGGACTTGGATCAAACATCAAATTTGTTCCTTGTATTTCAAGATTTCTTTTGAGTACCAATTCATAGTTATATGATACTTGGAGCTCAAGTTATGATCAATCAAAGTTGAGGATTTCAATGATTTCAACATTGCCAAGATTGGACAGATTTTTGCACCTCTTTTCCAGGCCAGTTTCCGACAAGTTCTTGATGTCAAATGAGACGTTGTCCCAAAAGAAAGTTATAGATCATGGTCCAAGCTTTCCAAAAAGTCCTAGAAGTCCTCCATATGATTTGTGAAGCTCAATTTATGGAAGTTCAAAGATGAGGAAAAATAAGCCAAAATCCATAACTTAGAATTTTTTCTAAGTTATTTATGGGCAGCTTGCATGGCATGATTTTCAACATCATTTTTCATGGTCTTCCAATCCTCAAATCAAGATGAGTTAAACATGAAAATTGTTCCTTGCCATGCCCTCTTTACTTAGAGCTCAAGTTTTAGGCAAATTGATCTTTGTGCATCAAGTTATCTTTGCTCAAAGTTGGTGTTGTAAACATGTTTTCAAGGCATGTGTTACAAGACATTTTGGTATAACTTTGCATTTCAGCCATACAACTAGGTTCACTCCTCATCCCATGCACATGATGTTGGTCTTGGAGCACACCAAACATTTCCCAAACAAGCCAAACACCCAATGTACCATTTTGTTCATTTTGAAAATTCTTACCAAAAATAAGAAAGACCAAAAGAATGACACAATGCCTCTCTCCATTCTGTTGCTAGAAGACACAAAAGCAACCATTGTTTTGTCCAACTATTGCCTAGCCCTAGCAGCAGTTTTTGTCCTTGTTCATCACACACCATTGATGCAAGAAAAACATGAAAAATGCAAATCTGCCCCTTCATTTTTCACCATGGTAAAAACTCTCCAAAACCTTTTTTCACTTCATATTTAAGCTACAGAACAGCCAAGAAAAACCCTAGCCACCACTGTTGCAAGAAATCAGAATTTGAGCTTTGAAATCCTCCAAAACCATAAAAACTGCCTTGTGCAAATTTCATACCAGCATCCTTTCCAATCCTTAAACCATCATAAAAATCATCCAAACAACCTCAAAATAATTATTAGAAGGTGTTCCAACCATCAGTTTCACCAGAAATATCACAAAACCAAAAGTCAACTTCTCACACCCCTTGGTTTGACTTTTATGCATAATATGTCCAAACTCACTGCCTAGACCAGTTTGAAACACTTAGACACTTTAAACACCTTCCCTTTATGTTATTTCAACTGTCTGAAACCTTAAAAAGTAAGTGGAACCTCATTTGTAAGATTTGTCCCAAAAGATCACTTGTTGCTTCAAAAGGAAGAAAATTCAAGGCTTGCTCAAAGGAGGAAGGGGGTACTGTGTGTTTGCTGCTAGCTTGCTATTTTTTTTGGAGGTCTACAAGAGGTATGTAGTCCTAAACATCCTAATTATTATGCATCATGTGTATATTGATATGTTTGTTGGATGACTTTGATATTGTTTTGTTTAAATTATACTGTGCTGTCAAAAACTGCCATGGGATCTGTTAACCTTCACTTAAAGTGTGGATCTGATATTGTCATGTCAAGCTTATTATGGTTACAACAGTGTCATGTTTGTTCCTGTTAAGTGCTAGAGTTTTTTTTTTGGTTATAAAATTGTTGGTTCTGCTGTTAGACAACAGCTCAGGGCAATCATGTATGTGCTGACTTTGGTAAGGGTATGGATGTGTAAACAAGTGGTATAGACCTGATATTTTTATATCAAATTTGTATTCAATGTTGCCTAATGTATTTTTCCATATTAACACTTATTCAGAGGTGACTGTTCTATCATGTATGAATGGAACAATTTGTTGCTTAAGTTTGATTGTTACCATGTTTGAGATTCCACTGCTGTAGAAGTGTTTCGAGTTAGGGTTTGTCAATTTATGATAATTCACTTCGAGTTATTAACTCTTTGCTTAAGTGTGCACTAATTTGTCTTGTCAGGTTGAGCTACTGCATAGTTGTAGGTTTGGCCCTTTTGTTTTGCCTAATAAACTGTGACTTCAAACTTGCTCCTAACTAGTTTTGGTTAGCTTACATAGTTAGCATTGTGATTGTCATTAGGGTCTTGTTTAAGGCTGCTGCTAGATGTTTGTGTGTGAATTGTTAAGCTTATGTGGGCGTGTCTAGAGTCTGTTGACTCTTTTGGTTGGGTTGCCCCACTTCTGATTTGGTGCTGCTCAGTCTTAGTGTTGCACCCCAAAATTTGCCCAACCTCTTTTCTTACTTGGTTTATGTTTCATTGCATTAACATTTGCATAGTTATATCATTTGCATATCATGATATCATTCATATAGAAGGGGATCAAGTGTGATTCTTATCCAGAGGAGCATAGCAAGAGGTCTTATTAAAGCTTGAGAAGTTATCAAGGTCATCAGGAGGTGGTTTGAGTGCCTAAGAGTTTAGATTCTTGCATATGGATTTTCTCCTAACTTGAGGATCAATTGAAGACCATCAGAGGGATGTGAAGTGTTGAATATGAGAAGAGGATGTGTATGGAGCTCATAGAATGCCTAGAGGGCCATGGGAGAGCTCAATCAAGTCATTGTGTCAAATGCAAGAGCTGCAGTTGAAGTGCAAGCAATTAGGGTTTCATCTGGGTCAATCCTAGGTCAACTGTGCAATTGAAGAGTATCAAAGCCTACTTTTAGGTCATGGAGTTCATGAAATGATATGCTGAGACATTTTTGGTGTTGTGCCAAGATCAAGTCAAGAAGAGTCAAGAGTGTGGGAAGTTGCTAAATTAGGGTTTCAGTGTAAAATCCCCTATTTAGTGCCTAACTTCAAGACCACATAAGTCAAGATAAAAGCTTCAAATGGATCTTTGTCCAACATGAAACTTGTAGAGCATCTCAATACCTTTAATTTGAGTACTAGAAGTCCTCCATTGGATCTATAAAACTCAAGTTATGGTCCAGGCAAGTTACAGGTCCTCAGATGTCTCTGAAGTTTGTCTGTGAAAATCATCTAACTTCAAAGCTATTTTTGACCTAGAAGGAGGTTTCACCTAAACTTTTTGCCAACATGAAAGTTGTTCCTTATGATCTTAGCTTTCTAAACTGTATTAGAAGTATTCCATCTGATTTCTAGAACTCACGTTATGAGGTTTACAAGTTAGGGGTATTTTGGGAAAGTGAGATTATAGGCTATTTTCAATCATAGGTCAAAATCTCCAACTTGCACTTGTCAAATGGATTTTTGTTCAACATGGAACTTGTTCAAAATGTGGCTTTTAAGCTAACCAAGAACTCATGGTGAATTTATTTGGCTCATTTCAAGATTTGGTTTGAAATGGCTTAAAAAGGAAGATTTTAAAAGGATTCAAAGTTGAAAAATTCAAATTAATGGTTATATGACCAAAACATGTCAAGTAAATACTCATTTTGAATGGAAATATCATTTCAAACACAATGAAATTGGTAGATTTTTGAGTTAGGGCAGAATTTCACAAGTTATCATTTGGTTTCTTCATATGCAAGTTACATGACCAAATCACTCACCAAGGCAATTCAAGTGTTCCTTTTGATCAAAACTCGCTCATAAGACATTATGCAAGCAAAAGGAAACTTCCAGAGCAAGCTGTGATGGCAAATTCGTGACTGTCACATGGAAATTTTGAAGAGAAAACAGAAAATTGGAATTACTGATTTGGGCTTGGATTGGACTCAAAAAGCCCATAGGCATGTTCTATTTAAGTGGTTGGATGATTTCAGAATCATTTTGGTGCTCATTTCATGGTAGAAGCAGAAAGAGAAAGTGAATTTGCAAGCAAGCAAGTGCAGATCGGGTTTTGAGTTCAAAGCAAATTCAGATCAAATTGAAGGTTTCTTCATCTTCCTCTTGCATCCTTGAGTGATTCTGGAAATTTTTGAAGGCTGAATTAAGCTCTAGCTACCTTTGTTCATAGATCTACACCAGGTATGTAATCTTCAAATTTCTCACAATTCTAGCAAGATGTAGATCATAGTGAGCATGTGGTTAGGATCTAGTTGAAGCATAGATCGTTTCTGGACAAAATTCTGATCAATTAGAGACAAACTTAGGTGACTTGTGATTTCTGTTTGAGCACGATTTGATCTGGTCATAAGGAATTAAGTTGAATTGGATAGATCAGGTTAATGTATGAAGCATGAGGATCATTCCTATGATTTTAGATATGAGTTTAGTGGTGATCAATGTTGAGGTAGCATTTCTGTTTGCCTTCGAATTTCAAAACCTAGCCAGATCTAGAGGAAGTGGATGAGATTTTGGAGATCCTTGTGAAATTCTGATGAATTTGATATAAGATTTGATGTTGTTTGGTCGCCTGTAACCACCACCTCGCCGGAGAAGATGACCGGAGGTCTTCTCCGGCCATCACACTTGAGTTCCCTCCGTTTGGCATTTGAATTAAGGAAGATGAAGTCTGAGCCATCAGATCTGGTTGAAACCAAGACTTTGTAGCATCATCCAACGGATGTGTTATGTTTTCATTTTGTTGACTTCTGACTCTAAAACGCTGCTGTTTCATTAAATGAGGTGGCGCTCCCTGAGTCATTGGATTGCTTGACCAGTCGACGCATCTAACTGTCCTTGTTTTATTCTGGTTTTTTATTTTCTTTTTATTTCTTTTTATTGGTTTTGTTTTATTTTAAATGCATATTGATTCCAAAAATCATAATAAATTCATCTTTGATCAGAAAAATATTTTAAAAATATGTCCATGCTCCTCTCTCAATTTGTGATTTTCTGGGATCAATAAATTGCATTTTCTTACATTTTTCAATTTAATTTGCATTTTTCTCTTTTATGTTATTTCTTTTATTTTGCATAATTACCTATCTGTTTTGTTGATTTTGGTTTGATCATTTGGTTTGGTTTCTGAATTTGATTTTTGAGTATGTTGTAGGTTAGAATTGCATGCTCCCTTAGGATTTTTATTAGATTTTTTTAATAATGGTAGGTTCTAATTTAGGTGAGATGTTTAGAGCCTTCCCAACTTATGGTTTATCTTGACACAATTCAACTTAGGATTTATTTAGTGGACCTAAAAGTTGATTTAGGCTTTGATATTTGAACCCTAGAATTTTAAAACATGCATGTTCCCTTAGGAAATTTCTTAGATTTTTACAACTTAGTTTTCTATTTTAGATATAATTCACAAGTAGGTGTTGCTTTTGGTGTTCCTTCTTTGGTGCCTTGCCTTGTTTGATCTTGTTGGTGGCTTTGGAGCTTGAGGAGCTTGGTTTCCTTCTTGGATGAGGTGTTGGACATCTTGTAGCTGTTGTGGATTGGCTTGTGGAGCTTAGCTTGAAGCTTTCTTTCTCTTTTAGGAGCTTTTTTTAGAAGCTTATAGGATTAGGGTTTTAGGAAGAGCCATTAGAACTAGTTCTTTTCTTTTCATCAAAAATAGAATGCATTGTTTGCTTCTATCCTCATCCTATGATGCAAATTCCTCTTAAGGAAGCCCCATCTCTCCTTTGGTGGTATGAATGGCATGCCTTAATGAGAAGAACTTTTGAGGGTGCACTTTATTTCCATGTTAGTTCCTGATGAATTCCTTTGGTCTTCATCAGGTTTCCTAGCATTGTAACTTGATCTCAATGATGATTTCTTTTCTTGTGGAGCTTGCTAGAGTTTGAAGATGAAGAATTGAAGAAGCTTGAAGGTAGGAGCTAACTTGAAGATGAAGACTCTTTGTTGTCAACTTTGCTGTCAATTCATTTTTGCTGACAAGAGCTGCTGCTAAAGGTTGAAGTTGCTGTCTGTAGAAGATTGTTGCTGCTGCTTGGGCTGTTTCCTCTGATTTTCTTTTGCTGTATTGTTTGTTTGCTTATGTTACTTACCTTTAGGTTTGAGGTGGAGCTTGTCTCCCCTTGCCTATTGTTTTCTTAGGTTTGAGGTTGAGTAGGAATCCCTTGCCTCGCTTGTACTGTTGCATAGCATGCATTTTACTATTTACTGTTTACTGCTTGCTTTCTTTTGCTGTTTCCCCTAGGACCTCTGATTTCCTCTGTGCAAGAGGGAATTATGATGGACCTTAGGTTTCTAAACCATGCATGATAACTGTAGGTAGATTCCCTTTCAACCATAGTTGTAGGGCGTCTTTCTTTTCTCATCTCAAAACAATTCAAAAATACAGTAATAAGGTCAATTGAAGTCGTATGTTACGAGCCTTAAGCTATCTGGGAAAAGATTGGTGGAGGGTCTCTCTCCATTAATATGGATGTTTAGTGTGGTACCCTTTGGGTGACATACGAAGCATTCACTCCTGGGTCATAGTCTCTAGTGCGACGGAGATTGCGAACATCCTAAAAAACAGTTCTTTCGTAAAAGATTCAAACAAACATTCAAACTCTGTTTTTGTCCTCTTGGACCCTTATGTCGCTACTGCGAAAATCGGCGCCGGCTATGACAGAAGAGTCGCCACCGTGCGTTATTCATCCCAATAGAGGGAAAGGAAACGCTCAGAGTAAACCTAACGCAAAACGGGAAAGGAATGGTCGTCGTAACCAAATCCTAGATTTGGGAGTCGGTTACGCAAGGGGAAGGTATTAGCACCCCTCACGTCCGTCGTACTCGACGGGATCCACGCTTGTTTTCTAGTACGGATTGCGTTTATCTATCTACTCTAAAGGTCCGGTCTAAAAAGAAAAGAAAATGATTCGGCAAAGTATCGCACTTTATGCCTACGTATCCCCGTCTAGAACGAGAAATAAGAGTCAACGTAGTTCGCCTACCTACGGGAAAGGAGGGGAAGGTTGCTCGCTAGGATATGGCATCCTATGCCTACGTACTTTCATACAGCATGAAAGATCAGAGCAAACGTAGTTCGGGCTACGGAAGACACAAGCTTGTCTGATTGTTTTTTTTATTACCTTATGAAAGGGTTTTTCTTGATTAAGAGTCCAAGCGGACAAAAATGACACTTTGATGTTTGTTTTGAATCTTTTACGAAAGAAATGTTTTTTAGTTTGTTTGCAATCTCTGACGCACTAGAGACTATGATTTGAGAGTAACTACGTCGCGTGTCACCCAAAGAGTGCCACACTAAGTAGCCAGATTACTGGAAAGAAGCTCTCCATCAACCCTTTCTCAAATAGCTTAAGGCTTGTAACGTACGACATCGATTAACCTTATTACTGTATTTTTGAGTTGTTCTGAGATAAGAAGAGAAAGAAGCTCTAAAAAGCCTAGGGTTGAAAAGGGAATAAAAACTAACCTAATGTTGTCATGCATGGATAAGAATCCTAATGTCTGTCATAATTCCCTCCTGCACAGAGGAAATCAGAGATCCTAGGGGATAAACAGAAAAGAAAGCAAGCAAGTACAGTAAAATGCATGCAATGCAGCAATACAAGCGAGGCAAGGGAGTCATGCTCAACCTCGAACCTGGGAAAACAACAGGCAAAGTGAATCAACATTCACTTCAAACCTTAAGGGGGCAAGCTGTACAAGCCAAAAAACAATACAGAAAAACCAAAATAAAACAAAGGAGGCAGCCCAAGCAGCAGCATCAAACTCCCACAGTTGACAGCACAAGCAGCAGCTCTGACAGCAACAGTTGGTTAAACAGCAGAAAGTTGACAGCAACAACCTTCATCTTCATGAATAGCTCCCATCTTCAAGCTCCATTGAACCTTTAATCTTCAACAAGCACCAAGCTTCACCAAGCTTCCCTCTTTAACAAGCAACAAACTTCAGCAGCAAACAGCTTCACCAAGCAGACAACCTCAACAAGCAGACAGCTTCAACAAGCAAGCAGCTTCAACAAGCAACACTCCTAGCTTCAACAAGCCCAAAATTCATCTTCAACAAGCTTCAACAAGCAATCTCCAAAGGGGAATTCATTAACAAGATCAGGTTGAAATGTTAAGTAACTTAATGACAACCAAAGGAAGCCACTATGAACTTAACATTATAAGAGAATGGCATCCTCAAAGTTCTACTCTTTAAGGCATACCACTCATCCCTCCAAGGGAGATATGAGGTTTCCTTAAGAGGACTTTGAATCATAGGATAGGATGGAAGCACACAAAGAATTCCATGTTTGAGAAAAGAAATGAACTAAGTCTAAAAAGCTCTTCCTAAAACCCTAATTTTCCTAAGCTCCTGACAAGCAATCCAACAGAGAAGAAATCTTCAACTCCAAGCTTCTTCAAGCCATCCAAAGCAACTTCATTTGATCTTCAATTCATCTAAGCAAATCCCAAGCCAAAAGCACACCCAAAATAGCCCCACACAAAATAAACAAACCAAATATCCAAGGGAGAAACCCACAAACATCACACCAATTGCAAAAATCAAATAAAATGCTAAAACTCATCATAAAATCCTAAGTAAATTTCTAAGGGAACCTAACCCTATAACCAATACCCCATATAAATCCCAGAACCTAAATCAAACCCTAAGTCCCCAAACTATGTTCTAAACTACAACTAGTTGTTTTGAAACCCTAATTCTAACCCATCTCCTATTCACCTCTCAAACTAACCTAAATTTTAATCACAAAAATATGATAAAATTCCTAAGGGTACATGCTTCCCTCATCTAATCAACCTCACAAGAATCACTCAAAAATTCCTCACCAAACTCTCATACTAAATTCAGAAAGGAAGCATATTAAACAAAAGTAAAATAAAAGCAATAAAACTATAAAAATATGCCTAAAAACATAAAATGCATGAAATGAATATTTTTTTAATCCTAAAAAATTCTAGATATCCTAAGGAAACCAGGGAAAAAAGTCTCATCCTAAAATGATCATTTTTCAATTTAATATGAATTAAAAACTAACCTAAATAAAACTATAAAAATAAAAGAAAATAAAAGAAAATTGACAAACAAGCGTGTCAAATAGCAAACCTAACTGGTTATAATCTAAGGTTGGGCCCAGGAGGGGGTGTCACTAGCAGGCGCGTATTAGGCCCAAACCACTCAGCAAAAAATCAGGAAAAACATAATGAAAATGGAAAATCTCTGTGTCAAATAGCAAGCAATTCCTTTGTTAAACTTCATTGGGCTTCAAAGTGGTGTGTGGATAGCAATTAGTTACCAAAGCCCAAAGCCAAAACATAAGTGAAACGGTGCGTTGGATGTGTTTTCAGACTCCTTCACAAACTCAAATTCAATCATGGTCCTTGGATGGTTATCTGAGTCAAAGTCCAAGCTTGATCCAATGGTCAATCCATCATCTTCCTCATTTCAAATTCTGGGAGGGAAATGAACCAGACGGTGGCCGGAGGTGGCGCCACCGTCGTCTCCAAGCATCAACTCCATAAAAACTCATCAAAACTCAAACCTAAGCACCCTAATCAACTTGTTTTCTCTCACTGAATCCAATGGTAACCTCCATTCTCCTTGAATCTTAACACAACTCAAAACACGATGCAAAGTTCAGAACATGCTCAATATTCAATCATCACCATTCTTAAAATTGACAAGCCTATCATCCCTTACACGTTACACTGATTAGTTATCACCATCTAAACATGTTTAAACCTCCAAGAACTAAGAGAAACAACCTTCAACGGAAATGGTGTCGCCATAGGTTTTGTCTCTAATCACCAATTTTTCCTACCAGAATCCACCCTAGCCACGTCTACAACGCATCTACACATCTAAATCCTATCAATTCTACCTAAATTGAGCTATGAGTTGAAATTTGCAAACCTGTGAAAATTGAGTGAACAGAGCAAGAAATTCTTCAAATCACCCTTCAATCTTCTCCAGACACGACCAATGAAGTCTTGTGGAGCTTCTGTATGCACTGAATTGCCTTGAATCCCTCCCAATCACCAAATCCGATTTTGAGTTGCAAGGTTGAAACTCACTATGCTATCTCTCAGTTCTTCACGGTTCTTGGCCAGAATTCTCTCCAAATTCAATCACAAACTCATGCTAAAGCTTCTGAATGCACTAGTTTGCTTTGAGATTGCTCCAATTCGTGAAATCGATTCTATTATGCAAGGTGCAAAATCAGAATGCTCTCTCTCAACTCTCTCCAATTCTTGACCAAAAAAGCAACTGAATCAGTTATAATCCTTATATAGAACATGTAGGAAACATCTAGAATGATCTGGAATGATCCATGTGAGAATTTCAATTTCTCATGCACTTGATAATTTCATGAGAAGCTTGCACATGGCAGTTGAGTTCTATCTTGCTTCAGCACCTTGATTTTGATCCAAAATCTCACCAAATGACATTTTGAATTGATTGGTAAGGGTTAGAGCCTTGGTTCTGATCTAAGGGAGTGTTTGGCAAGTGTTACTTGTAATGTAAGAAAGCATTTTTCAAAGCAACTCATAAA
This sequence comes from Lathyrus sativus, assembly GCA_963859935.3. Taxonomy (NCBI): domain Eukaryota; kingdom Viridiplantae; phylum Streptophyta; class Magnoliopsida; order Fabales; family Fabaceae; genus Lathyrus; species Lathyrus sativus. The sequence continues at coordinate 413,912,131 of OZ012741.1, read as the reverse complement.
ATAATGGCTCATCTCAAAATTGTGGCATTGCCAATGTGTTTGGAATCCAACTTCCATTCAAAATGACAACTCATATGCCATGTTTATGCCTTGTAATTCAAAAAATCATTTTTCCCTCTTTTGAATCATTTGAAAAATCTCCCTTTTTAGGCCATTTTGGAGCACTTTGTGAAATAAGCCAATCCAACTCACCATGACTTCATATCTGACCTAGAAACACCATTTTAAGCACATCTCATGTTTAACAATTTTTCACTTGAAGAGTGGAAGATGGAGATTTTGACACATGTTGAAAAAGGACCTATAATTCAACTTTCCCAAAATACCCCTGGATTGCCAAGACCATAACTTGAGTTCCATAAATCTTCTTGAGTACTTCTAGTACTAAAATTAAAGCTAATATCAAGCCCCACAACTCTTATGTTGGCCAAGAATCCATTTGAAAACTCCTTGAGGGGCAAAAGTTGCTTGGAAGTCAAGTGACTTTCACAGATAAATTTCAGTGTCCTCTGATGACCTGTAACTTGCAAGAACCATAACTTGAGTTCTACAAATCTTCTTGAAGACTTATAGTACTCAAATTAAAGGTATTGGGAAGCTCTACAAGTTTCATGTTGGCCAAGAATCCATTTGAACTTTTATTTTGACTTATGTGGCTTGGAAGTCCAGTGTTATACAGGGGATTTTACCCTAGGAACCCTGTCTCAAACACCTCTAACCACTCTTGATTCTTTGGAACTTGGTCTTGGCCCATCCATAAACATGCTTCACCACATCAATCCATGACTTCCATGACCTAGAGCTAGGTCTTGATGCCCTTTCTTTGCTCCCCTTGACCTAGGGTTACCCAGATGAAACCCTACTTGTACACACCTCAACTGTGGTTCTTGAACTTGATACAATGACTTGTCTAAGTTTCAATAGGGCCCTCTAGGCATCCCATGAGATCCATACACACATCAAATTTACAATTCCATGTTGATGATCTTCAATACACCTCAAGTTAGGAGAGAAATCCACCTGTGGGCATTCAAACTTCTCATGACTTCAACCCTTCTCTGATGACTTGGATGGTCTCTCAGGCTCAGAGAATACCTCTAGATAGGATTCTTTTGACATAAATATCACTTGATACCTTGTTGGATGACTTGATATGCTAGGATATGCAAATGATTGAACTATGTACATGATGTAACTATGCAAATGGCAATGCAGTGAAACATAAATCAGGCAAGAAAAGGTTGAGCAAATTTTGGGGTGCAACAGCTGCCCCTATTCAAATGGCTTGGACCCAACTGGGTGAAGAGCGAACGGCCTTCAAACAATCGAGGTACGAGACGTTTGAATACTAAGAAACCCGGAAATTTGCTAACCGCAGAAATAAATTGCACAACTGCTTGGGGAACGACATCCACCAACTGAACTTGGTTGTTACGGCAACAACTGATTTAACGTATGATAATAACTCTGATTCCAACATCAACCACCTGTGTAACGCCACAGGTACTGAATACCTCCATCCACAACTGGACTAATCTTGTCAACACAAGAAGAGAAACAAATTTGCCAAAGCACAACTAAACACCAATCGGTCCACGTCAGGACTCACATTTCGTCAACCCGAAGAGATATTGTCCACGTCAGGACTCCACATTCCGTCAACACGGAGAAATCCCGGCTACTCCGCGGGGGATGAGTTGGTCGCCTCCCACCAATACGAGGAGGTCCTATCAATCGTAGGCAATAAAATTCGTCGACTTCACTGGGGAAACATTTCTGTCTAATCACAGGAAACTCATCTGCCTATTCATATAGGCAAATCATCTGTCTAAACACAGGAAACTCCATCTGTCTACTTCATACGGGAAAAGTCATCTGCCTGATTACAGGAAAGTTCATCCGCCTGCTTCATACGGGAAAAGTCATCTGCCTGATTATAGGAAAGTTCATCCGCCTGCTTCATACGGGAAAAGTCATCTGCCGGATTATAGGAAAGTTCATCCGCCTGCTTCATACGGGAAAAGTCATCTGCCTGATTACAGGAAAGTTCATCCGCCTGCTTCATACGGGAAAAGTCATCTGCCTGATTACAGGAAAGTTCATCCGCCTGCTTCATACGGGAAAATTCATCTGCCTGATTACAGGAAAGTTCATCCGTCTGCTTCATATGGGAAAAGTCATTTGCCTGATTACAGGAAAGTTCATCCGCCTGCTTCATACGGGAAAAGTCATCTGCCTGATTACAGGAAAGTTCATCCGCCTGCTTCATACGGGAAAAGTCATATGCCTGATTACAGGAAAGTTAACTTGGATATAGCTTCTTTGCCTATTCTTTGCAGTAGCTCACTCCACTGGGGATATTCTGAAAATAACTGCCCGACACCCGTTTCGACAACAAGTGACCACATCTGAAATCTTGATTCATGAAACCCTGAAATGCTGCCGTGACAGCAAACCTGGAAGAATGCTCCGCTGACTGGATAAGAGAAACTTCAACCAGTAACTATGTGAGGATAATAAGGTGAATTGTATCGTCACATGTCTCACGGTGAGACCTCGATTGTCTGGTAATAGATTTGAGTTGTAACTTCATACTCCTGTTGAGAAACACACCTGAAAGCAAAAGGTTAACCAACCTGATTTATGTTTCAAAATGCGTATGTTTGACAATGGCGTAATGCTCCATACGGCATGGAAATGCTACGCGTTTTTGGGTAGATGCAAACATGATAATATATGCAAATGCAAATGCAGGTTCAGGCTGCTGGGGGAGGCTCTGACAAGCTTGCTTCATCAGCACGGCTGTTGAGGACAAATACCACCCTGTTGGGGATGAACGGGTATCACAAAGTATTCTGGAAAAATAACTATCGGAAATACCACCAACTCTGTCGAGGAGAGAATAAACGTCGATTTCCGCTGGGAGGAAAGAACAACACCTGCTGGGAAGAGTAACTCAGCTGGGGAAGAAGCGACCCCTCTGGGGGACAGCTGTCTGGGTACAGTTTACAAACTCGGAGCTAACACTCCGCTGGGGATAATCATCCTGACAAAGGCATGACAACCTGTGAGGAGAAAGAAAACCATCTTCTGTGGGGATAGTCCTTATGAACCAACTGAGGCTTGGTTAAACACTGCGAGAATCCCCGAACCGGGGATTGATCGTGCACGTACTCGACTCTCTAGGAATGAGGTGCGACCTGATGAGGCATTGCGCCACACAAAGTCAGGTCCTTCATCAAGGGCCTCTGGCTGGGGGATAAGGTCTTATGACTGTTCGCTTCTAAGGCGAGAACCCTACAAAACACAAACGAGACAAAACAAATCTATACAACCAAATCTATCCGGGTTAGGATCCGTGATGTTCCTTTAGTCAATTCGAGGTTTTATCAATTATTGGCAAGGGCCAGCAAGATTATGCAAATGCAAGTTTATCGAAAACATCGGCGTCTTTCATAAACAAGACAGTAAAGAACAAGCATTGAGTACTGAATATCATGTTTTATTGATAACGGGCCTCTGAATAGGCAAAGTTTTGTACACTGGATGCAACTCCTGAAAAGAGGAAGTTACGCACAAACAACATACATATATGCACAAGCAACATAAATAAAAATACAAAACAATATTTGTATACATGTCGGCGACGTGGTACAGACAAACACCATGAGCTGATCCTCCTATGACTCGCCTGACTCTGTGCTTTATCGGTACTCGATCTTCGGAAGAGATTGTTTTTGGACAGAAGGCCCCCAGGTACTCCCAAACCACTAAGCAATGTTGTATCAAATCCAGACCGCAGTCATTTGCTTTTTCAATCCCTAACTTTTGCGTGAATCGCCCTTTGCGGGTTTTCAATTCACCGGGATACCCTTTTTTTCCAAAGTCGCCCTTTTCAGGTTTTCGACTTCGCGGGTGTACATTTTTTCAATTTTATCCCTAACTTTTGCCCGAACCTTTTATTCCCTTTTTTATGGTTCGCCGGGATGCCCCATTTTTGCCTGGACTCTCTTTTTACTGTCCAGCGGGTCACTTTCAAGCAAAGTATTTTTTAACTGCGTCCGAATTCACAGGAGACGTAAAGTCTTCACCATCCATGGTGGATAGTAGCAAGGCTCCTCCAGAGAAGACTTTTCTGACAACATAGGGACCTTCGTAATTAGGAGTCCACTTGCCCCTGTGATCTGTTTGTGGTGGGAGAATCTTTTTCAAAACAAGATCGCCCGTCTGAAAGCTTCGAGGGTGCACCTTCTTGTCGTAAGCTTTCTTCATCCGGCTCTGATATAACCGACCGTATGCTAAAGAAGCCAATCTCTTCTCATCCATTAAACTGAGCTAATTCAGTCTATCTTTAACCCATTATGTTGCACCCCAAAATTTGCTCAACCTTTTCTTACTTGGTTTATGTTTCATTTTCATTAACATTTGCATAGTTCTAACATTTGCATATCATAGGATATTATTATTTAGCAGGGGATCAAGTGTGATTCATGTCAAAAGAAGCCTAACCAGAGGTCTTATTCAAGTTCGAGAAGTCACCAAGGTCATCAAAAGTTGGTTTGAGGTTTCAAGAAGTTTAAATGCTCATGTGGATTTTTCTCCTATCTTGAGGACCATTGAAGACCATCAGTGGGATGTGAAGCTTGGATTGTGAATAAAGGATGTGTATAGATCTCATGGAGTGCCTAGAAGGCCATGTTGAAGCTTAATCAGGTCATTGTGCCAATTGCAAGAGTTACAGATGAAGTGGATGCAACTAGGGTTCCATCCGGGTAATCCTAAGACAAGTTGAGCAAATCGAAGAGGGTCAAAGCCCATTTCTAAGTCATTGAGATCTTTAGATGATATGTCAAAGCATTTGAGACATTGTTTCAAGTCTAATCAAGAAGAATCAAGAGTGGTTGGAGTTGCTAAGTCAGGGTTCCTAGGGTAAAATCCCATGTTTAATGCAAAACTTCCAGGCCATGTAAATCAAGAGATAAGTCTCAAATGACTTTGACCTCCACATGAATGTTGTGGAGGATGTTCATAGCTTTAATTTGAGTACTAGAAGTCATCCATCTGATTTATAGAACTCAAGTTACAAGCCAGACAAGTTACAGGTCCTCGGATGCATCTGAAATTTGTCTGCGAAAATCATCTGACTTCCAAGCTATTTTTGACCTAGAAGGAGGTTTCACCTGAACTTTTGGCCAACATGAAAGTTGTTCCTCATGATCTTAGATTTCTAAATTGTACTATAAGTCTTACATCTGATTTGTAGAACTCAAGATATGAGGTTTATAAGTCAGGGGTATTTTGGGAAGGTGAGATTATAGGTCATTTTCAATCGTAGGTCAAAATCTCCAACTTGCACTCTTCAAATGGAGATTTGTTAAACATGAAAGTTGCTTAAAATGGAATTTTAAGTGCAACCAAGTGGTCATGTGGAATTGGTTTGGCTCATAGCAAAAAGTCACTTAAAATGGCCTAAAAAAGGGAATTTTTCAAATGGATTAAGGAGGGAAAATTGACTTTTTGAGTTAGAGGACCAAAACATGTCATATGAATACATTTTTTGAATGGAAATCACATTCTAAGCACATTGGCATTGGCAGAATTTTGAGCATAGGCCAAGTTTTGGGAGTTGTCATTTAAATTACTTCACCATGAAGTTACATAATCAAAAACAACCATTGGATCAAATACAAGGATCAAATCCCAGCCCTTCACACTCCACCTACTGTTATTAGTTGAATTGAATCATCTTGGAGCCAAAACATTGCCATTTTTGTGTACCTTCAAGAGCAAAAAGTGGTGAAATTTTGAAAATTCATTTTGGGCCTAGAGGCAAGGATTGGGCTTTCTTTGGATCCATATCCATTGTATATAACATTTCTAACCTTCACAAATCATCATAATTCGAATTTGGAGGCAAAAAGCTCAAGAACAAAGTTGAAAAAGTGTTGAAAATTCAAATTTCGAATTCTCCGATTTACTCCGTTTCAAGTTGAATTGAAGATTGTAGAAGCTTTATTGTGGATCATTGAACGTGTTTGGATCATTTTCTTCAAGCTTTAGCAAGGATTGAAGGCTCGGTGGAAGTTCTCCACTAGGTAACTTTAATTTAACCTTACACTCTCAATACTTGATGATTCTTCGCCATTTTTGTTGCATTACGATCCTTGAAGCATGTAGATCGATTATGGATCATAATTGTTTGCGTTTGTGACGATCGATTTTCGGAGCTCCAAACTTGTTGTTTCGGTTTGATCATTTCTTGAGGTGTTTTGCTTGAATTTTCATGGATCTATAACCTACATAACATGAGAATGATGTTAGGATAAAATTAATTGAGTTTTGATGAACTTTTGTTTTTGTGCACCAAACTTGTTGTTCGTTTTTATCTTTAATGGTGAAGAATCAATGAAAAATAACGGTAGATTTGGATTCCTTGTCGCGAGTAGATAAATTTTCATATAAAATTTGTAAAAAAACGGATGAAAATTGCATTTAGTGTGTGTTATTCATGAACACATGGTGGTTGGACAAAGGAAGAAGACAACCGGAGGGGTTCCGGCGGCGGTTTCCGGCTGGGGAGGGGGAGGCCGCTGCCCCACACACCTTTTCCTCCCACTTTCATTCTAATTGTGCATTCGATGTGTGCATTCATTCATTTGCATGTTTTATTTGTCATTTCTTCTTCTTCTTTTGTCTTCTTTCCCTTAGGATTTTTAACCTCTCTTGTTTAAGAAGGGTTATGATAGACATATAGGTCCTAAACATGCATGATAACATTAGGTAGATATTTCCCTCTTATAATCCCAACTTTAGGTGCATTTTGCATGACAACTTTTAGGGTTTGGTCCAGTCCCCCCTTAGTTTGTCCCGTTCTCTTCTCATCTTCAAACAACTTCAATTCACTTAATAAATGCAATGGATGTTGTGCCATAAGCCTTGTACTTGGGAAATGGTGATTGAGTGGATACCTCTCAATTGCCTAGAGTGTTTAGTGTACGTCCTTAGGACGATATGCGACGCATTCGATCCTAGGTTTTAGACTTTGTTACAACATATATAATGAACACTCTAATTCAAAACACTTCTTCCTTAAAAGACTTCAAACAAACAATTCAAACTCTTTTTGTCCTCTTGGACTTTTAATCAAGAAAAACCCTTTCATAAGGAGATAAAAAACTGTCAGACAAACCTGTGTCTTCCGTAGTTACCCGAACTACGTTTGCTCTGATCTTTCATGCCGTGTGAAAGTACGTAGGCATAAGACGCGATGTCTTAGCGAGCAACCTTCCCTCCTTTCCCGTAGGTAGGCGAACTACGTTGACTCTGATTTCTCGTTTCAGACGGGAATACGTAGGCATAGAACTGCTGTGTTCTGCCGAGTCACTTTTGTTTTCTTTTGTCCCTAGACCTTTTAGTGTAGATAGTTAAACACACCCTTTTAGATAGACAACAAGCATGGATCCCATCGAGTACGATGGACGTGAGGGGTGCTAATACCTTCCCCTTGCGTAACCGACTCCCGAACCTAGGATTTGGTTGCGATGACCATTCCTTTCCCTCTTTACGTCAGGTTTACTCTGAGCGTTTCCTTTCCCTCCTTTGGGATAAATAACGCACGGTGGCGACTCTTCTGTCATTTGTCGGCGCCGATTTTCGCAGTAGTGACAGCTGGCGACTCTGCTGGGGACAAGAATATCCCCTATGCGAGTCAATCCTAGCGCTTGTGTGTTTTCTTTTGGGTGTTGTACATATGTACTTTATTCTTTATTTACTTCCGCATTTTACTTTCCGCATTGTATCATGCTTGTTGTGCTGTGGGGAGGGAAGTTCTATTGAGTGATAAGCCGGACCTGGGCTTGAGTACAAACCAAAATTAGTTGTGGAGATTAGTGGGTGGACCTGTTTGCTTAGCAGACACAGTTCCCTATGAAATTCGCGCTCAGACGAGGTTCTCTTTGATGATTTCCTTTCCGATCCTTAGGATCCGATTGGGAGTTGGATCTGAGAGTTGTCGACTCTGGGGACTGTCATTTGGGATTCAGCTAAGTGAGGCCGCTTCAAGAAATGATGATGCCACACCTTCTGGGTATCGTATCGTCGTTTCTTGAAAGTTTGTGACGCTGATGACCGCATAGGATGCCGAACCTTGTCAGTGGATAGGTCCATACATGCGAGTGGGAGGGTTATGCAGGAAACTTTAACCTCCAGACTACCCAGCTCTTGACAGTGTGAACCAGTGTTCATGGTACCAAGGGGTTTCTTATGTCAGTGATTTGTCAGTGATAAAGCGAAGCGCCGGTTCTTCTCAAGCTGCAGCACAACAAGCTTGATCCTCTGCTACATGTGCATTCGCATTTGCATTCTTTTCATCTGCATTTCATTAACGTGTATTTGTGCTGCAGGTATACATTTCCCTCCCGATTCCAGTGGTCTTGTTCTTCATTCTTGACATGGAGCCTTTGAAGAGGACGATTGCTTACAGGTTTCCTACTCCAGATGTCAGTTCCCTGAGGAGTTTGATTGTTATGGCTGATGCGAAGGTGATGGAGGATTTTAGACAAGCCTATGGGAGATTAGCTAGAGTTGTCTGCATGCCTTCTTCCTTTGAGATTAGTGGAGTTTATACCCTTCTACAGTTCTATGACGCTCCATTAAGGTGTTTTGTCTTTCCAGATTTCATTTTGGCGCCTACATTGGAAGAATATGCCGATATGCTAGGAGTGCCTATCCTTGATCAGATGCCTTTCGTTCATGTTGATGCTAAGCCAGATTTGGCTAAACTTGCCGCTATTTTACAGTTGGATGTTAAGGAACTAGAAGGGAAACTGATTGAGAGGAAAGGGACTTATGGGTTTCTCTTACCTTTTCTTGTTGAGAAAGCCCAGAAGTTCGCTAAGAACGGATGCTGGATCGTGTTTAGTGCTATTCTGGCACTTTGCATTTATGGTATTGTCTTATTTCCGAATCTCCCAGATTTTGTTGATGTGGATGCTTTTTACTTACTAGCTTCGGGGAATCCCGTACCTACTCTTCTAGGAGATGTCTATCATTCTGTGCACCACAAGAATGAAAACCGAAGAGGGAAGAACGTCTCGTGTTGTGTCCCTTTGCTCTATAGGTGGTTGATGAGTCACATGCCTAAGAGTGGTAAGTTTGTGGATACTATTGCTACCTCAGAGTGGTTTGAGAGGATGATGGGTTTGACTGCTAAGGATATTACGTGGTTTGATAGGGATTTGCTTGGTATGGATATTGTTTATAGTTGTGGTGGATTTCCTAACGTTCCCTTGATTGGACGTAAAGGTTGTATTAACTATAACCCTTCTCTTCTTGTGAGACAGTTTGGCTATGCTTTAAGGGACTCTTCGGTTGAAAACGAAATACAGGAATCTCTGTATCTCACGGGTTTATTAGACGGAGACGTTTTGGTCAGATTGAGGCGTGCTTGGGGTAATATTCACAGAAAAGGAAAAATTTCGCTTGGTAAGAGTGATAGTCGAGCTTACGATCCTTATCGGCTATGGATCCTTGAGAGAGTTAGGACTTCTTTGATGCCATATCCTGCTGCAGAACCTTTGTATCTTCCGGTGATTGAGGAACCTACTTCAGTAGAAATTGAGAAGTATAACAAGCTGCTAGCTGAGAAGGAAGAGTTGCAGAGAGAAAATGAAGAGCTAGAGAAAGAGATTTTCCAACTTCGGTGTGAGAAGAGTGAGGAAACTTTCACGGTAAAGAAGCAGACCGAGATGATTAATAGGTTGGGTTCAGACTTGACTGAAGAAACCAGAAAGAGAGAGAAAGTAGGAGCAGCCCTGAATGGTGTTAGTAGTGTACTGGCTACTAAGAAAGAACTTCTAGACAAGGCTTATTCTCGACTTTTTAAATGGGAATCTTTGTGGAATACAACGCTTACTAAGCGGAAGGAGCGTGAAGATAAGTTGAAGCTTCAGATTTCCCACTTAGAGGAGCAGATCAGTGCTAAGGATGCGAAGATTGCTGAAGAGATAACTCTTAGACGAGACGCTGAGTCTAGAGTGAGCAACATGGTCAAAGAGACTACGGGTGGCAAATTGAAGGCTGGCTCCAAGAGATGCAGGGTTAATGAGTGTTCTAGCAGAAGAACTTGTGAAGAGGACGCCAAAAAGATGAGATCCACTGTTGAGCGGCATGCATTACTGATACAGGAGCTAATCTCTAGACTAGGTCATTCGGAGACGATGGGGATATTGGAAGATGTCAGAGCTCGCCATTTGGCCTGATTTATCTTTGCTTTACTCTTGTTATTTTCACTTGTATTCTGACCATCGCCAGACTTGTTGGCCGAGGTCTTTTTAGTTGTATTCAGTTGTACCTTTGTACTCGGCCTCTGGGCATTTGTTTATGAATGAGGTTTCTGTTTATGCGGTTTCCTATTTCAGACTCCATTGTCGTCATGGCTTCATCTCCGGAACTAGAATCGGGGGGGAGAAATTAACCTGTTGCATATTTACACGTGTGCATTTGCATATTCATATTGCATGACAAGTATATTTTTGAACTCGAATCTTATCTCCTGCATCTTGAAGGTTGTTTCAGGATTGACGAACAGAGAATTCACCGGTACGCTACGAGAAGCAACAGTAAGAAAATTATGGATCAAGTACAGTCTGAGATGCAGGAGATCCGGGATAGGTTGGCCCAATTCATGCAGACCATGGAGGCTGTGGCTAAAGGCCAGGAACATCTTCAAACTCTGGTGCAACCACTGCTGGCACGAGCGGCTGGTAATACTGAATACAACTCTGTTCATGTTGATACTCCTCGTAGGGAAGAGGCGATACCAAATGCTGGTGAAACTGGTTTTGGCAACGGCAACACTGATAACAGAAATGCCAATGAGAATATGGAAATTAACAGGACTGTTGGTATTAACACTGGTTTCGGTGACAACAATCAGGGTCTTGGCTTCGGCAATCAGGATGGTAATGATGGCTTCAATACTCAGGGCTTCGGCAATGGAGGGTTTGGTGATAACAATCAAGGTTATGGTAATAATGGCTACGGCAATGCTGGATTTGGCAATGTGAATACCACTGGCGTTGGGATGGGTCCTTTCAATAATGGTTTTGGGACAGTGGCTGCTAATCAAGAGCTGGGCAATCTGAGGTATGACCCCTGGTTCTTCCAAAGTGGTCATGGTCATGGTCGTAATGCTGCTTATGACGGATATGGTAATCAGGGGCCGTACTGGAATA